>VWYP01004746.1:258336-342853 GCA_013400435.1 Pycnonotus jocosus
GGGCGAGCGAGGAGCCGCGTTCGTCGGCCGGCGCGGCCATCTCTCCTCGGCCGCCCCGCCGGCTCCGGGCCGCGGCCGAGAGAAGGACGAGGCGCGGGGTCCCCCTGCCGCGCCCGGGGCTCCCCCGCTGCCGGACCGCGGGGCTCGGCGGCACCGGGTGTCCCGATCGGGCCGAGGTGCAGCAGAGACACTGCCCGGCCCGGCGGCGGGAGATGCCCCGCGATGACCCGGGGGTTAACCCGAGGTACGGCCATGGACGCGGTTTGGGTCCCTGCATGCGGGGCAGAGGTTGTGCGGTGGCAGCTGTGCAGCCGGGGAGCCCCGCGTACGCAGCCTCAGCATCCCTCCCTGCTGCCTCAGCACTCGGCTGCCTTATCCGAGGCTCCTCTCGTTTCTTCCACTGAAGCAACAGCCTGCCTGTAATTGTACTTTATGCTCTCCGCTGATTTCAGTGGCGATTCGCTTGGCTACGGGATGGAGCTGTCACGATAACATTGTAATTGATACTCTCTTACAAAAGCAAAAAAATATTATACACTGTAATTCCCTATGCCATTTTATACAGTTTAAACTATGTAGTTTGAAGAGTGATACACTTTCCCGATACAGGGTACTAAAACAGCTTTAACTGTTTAACATGTTTTTATCTAGGTATGTTCATAATGTCCATTCACGGTGAGATGAAGGTAGTGGTAGTGGTCCAAAACTGGTGGCTAGTAATACTGTAAAATTATTCGATATATTTTGGGCTTCAATTTCTGTGCTAAGGGATGTTGAAGTGTCCAGTGACTGAAAGACATTTTTAGCTCAAGCTCCTCGAGGGACAAAAAGGAAATAGTTCATTGTATATCTATAGCACCTTTCAGCCTGAAAACTGCTGCAGCACTTAACACATCATGTCTTCAGACCCCAGTCCTTCCAGGAGCTTTTCTCAGGGCAGTTCCATCATGTGGATCCATTTACAGGCGTGGGTTTGGTATATATGAGTCTTTTCACCAATCACTAAACCATGGCAGTGCTAACACAAAAATATGCTATAAAATTAGACAGAGATATCAGTTCCATGTTAAAGTGGAGTGAAAAGTGCTCCCTCCTGAATTGCCAGTGCCAATACTGGTGGAGTTGAAGTCATCTCCAGCACAAGCACTTACCCAGCCTGATGTGCTTAACTTGTATCAGATAAAAACAACTGCATTTTATAGCCGTGGGCTATAAATAACAGAAAATTGTGGTAGTTTAATGATATATTTTAAAAAACCAAAACCAGAGATCAAAAAATAATAGAAAATTACATCAAAAATACAAAACTATATAGGTTTAGAATAGGTTATCTTTAGAATTAACACAGAGCCCTTAGGTTTTCTCATTACCTTTTCTTTCATAAACCAGCAAAGGTTTCAAAGATGCTATATTATTCTAAAACATTGTACAGATGCAGAAAGATATACATAGGATTTTTGGCAGACAGGTTGCAACAATAGAAAAATGAAGCTCATTTTTAGTAAAAATTTTGACTAAGAATTTCTTGAATTTTAAAACAATATTGCCATCATTTGGTTATTATTTTTGAGGTTGAGAAGTGTTTTAATATGCTTATTTTCCACCATTTTGAGACAAGAGGTGTACTTGCCATATCAATGTTACTTTAACTTCTACCTCCTTCTGATGAGTAAGTTTTGTAAAATAAAAATATGAAACCTATGCTATCTAAAAGTATTATGTTTGTAGTAAAAACTGTGTTGTCAGTGAGATTGCAACAAAGATAAGAGAAGTGAATGCTCAGTAACTTTTATGAGATTTGCCAAAGTAGGAGAAAGGCTATAAAGAGGCAATGCAGCTCCATTTCAGAGACTAGAAATTAAAAGTCACTTAGAAACTCAAATCTAATCCATTCTTATAGAGAGATACAACATGTAAAACCTTACAATGGATTTCCCACTGAAATTAATGGTGAAGGTGTCTGTGAATCCTTTCAGCTCAGCGCACTGCAAATCAGCTCAGCGATGTGACAGAAAATGGTCTCAGCTCCAGTCTCCAGATGCTGTTATGATGCCATTATACTCTAGCAAGGGCTAGAAAAGGGAAACGCTTTCATAATTTAATGATTTTGAGACCTGTTACAATCTCATTATACTAAACTGCACCACAAGGCAGAAAATGAAAAAGAAATTCTGTCTGGCTGTGGGAACAATGGGACAATGGATTAGAAACATGCACTAATGTGTCTCTGGGAAGTCTTCTGGTATGGTGAAACAACAAAGAAACTTTTAGTTGTCCATTTTTCAGTATACTGTAACCTTCATCATTTGTACATTTCTAAGCCAGTTCTTTGGTAAGTGTGAAACCCTAAAGGTGGGAATGTGGCATCCTGAGCAGTACAGTGGGGCTGGTATATCAGGAAAGGATTTGTTGCCATACACTTGTGCACAATGACTGCTGGCAGTCAGAAACTGGATGATGTTACATTTTTGAAAGCTGCATTTTATGCCTAATGATTTAACTTTTGTTTGTATTGAGCAGTGTAAAGTGAATGACTATTAGCTAAATGAGAATAAAAGAGCTTTCACCCATCCCTTGCTGAATTTTCAGGAGTTAATATACTCCAATGTTAGGACAAAGAAAATTTGCTTTCACTCCTTGTTAACAAGCTGTAGTCAGATATCACCGAATCACAGAATATTCTGAGTTAGGAGGGGTTCACTAGGGTCGTCAAAGTCCAACTCCTGAAAAATTTATCCCTTCCTGAAAACAGGATCAGGCTGCTTTCACCATGTGGTGGTAGCTTGGACAGCCTGCCCTTCATAGCTGCCCCCTGAGTCTGTGCTGAATGCCAGTGCTTCCAGCAGGCTTGTGTGGAGGGAGAGGTGATGGCACTTGCTGGGGAAGGACGCTGAGATTTGGCTGTCAGTGGCAAAGCCTGCTGTGCCAGAGCTGCTGATGGCATCAGCTGCAGTGAGCCCTTCTGTGCAGGGTTTGCAGGAGGTGAAGGCTCAGCTCACCCCAGAGGCTGGAGGGCTTTTCTTTCAGCCGTCTGCTAACAGATCAGGGAAGCTTGGGCAGCTGCTGCGTACACTGAATGTACACTGTGACTAGAGAAATCTTCATCAGGCAAAGCATCTAGCACCATCAGCAAATGTGCTGGTTTTGCTAAAATTTATCAGTGGATATAATTATAGCATCTATTTTACCATGACTAACTCTTGAAGATCCCCTCAAGCCCTTTAGCAATCATTTGATAGGTCACGTTTACTGCAGCATGATCAAAGGGAGCTGAGCTCGTTTCTGTAGCTCACTGTGTTTCCATTTAACATGCAAGAGTCCATTTCACCATTCACAGTCTTACTTAATGTAGCAGTTGGTCTCTGCTTGAGCCTGGAAGCTTTTAAATTGTATGTTTGTTCAAGTTTTGTTTTTCCTCAGTGAGTCAGAAGTTTCATCCATTAAAAAGCTGAACCACTGCAACACTTGGTGCCTGGGCCCAGACTGCAATCCAAAACACCAGGTACCATGTGTGTGCTTCTCCCTGAATCATCCCATTCAAAACAGAAGAAATGGGCATCTTTTCCAGCTGTTTATCTGCAGCACTGAGCTTCAGATGGTCTGAAAGCTGGCATCATAGCACAGGCACAGTGCCCTGCCTCAGTGTTAGAGGACACAGTGCTTTGACAGAAGCTGGGGGCCAGGGCTGAGCAGCAGAATGCCCAGCAGCAGCAGCAGCAGCAGCAGGAGCAAGCTGCACACAGCAGGAGCCCTGGGGAAGGAAGAGCCAATGCCTGGTTTAGGCACTAGCAGCATGAGATCAGCAGTTAGCAAAAAGAGGCTCTGGGGTTAAGTTTTGGATTTAGCTTCCTGAAATCTGATGAAATCTTGATTTATACTGATTTTTTAAAATACATATTTGTTTGTTTTCCCTTTCTATTCAGAAAGCAGCAGGAATGTTTGAGTTTTTAAAGAGAATTTCATGCAGTAAGTATATTGTTTTCATTCTTCAGAAAGGGCTTTTTCTCACTGCTAAGACTATCTCCAGGTATTGGCTGTCAGGATCCCATCACGGGCTCAAATAAGGATTTCCTCTCCTAGTGTGGTAGGAAAGGACTTGCTGCCCAGTCTCCTTTGTGAGAACACTTCAACCACTGGAATAATCATTCATTCTAAATAGCAGGACTCCAGTGTTTCAGCCACAGCAGGGAGCTTCATGAATGTCACTACAAAGCAGACTTCATGCATGTGGGAAAGATGGGGTATAAGAGGAGGATCACCATTATACCAGCACAGTCTGAGCGCATTAAAAATACAATATAGCAAATGTGGGATGAAACCATCAAAGCTATGCAGGTTTAACAATCCAAAGGAAAATATATCACAATATGTCTGTATATATCCTGCTGTTTTGAACTACATATATTGGAATTATGGAAGTTTCCCTATAATTAATAAGAATAGTCTTAATCATACTGCCCAGGAAAAAGAATACTGCTTTGCAAATCGGTTATTTTGTAAATACAAAGAAGACTTTGAAGCATAATGCTTTCCACGTCTATGATTCTTCCTATTCAAAGATGGAAGGCTGCTCAGCAAACACTGATGCTTTCAGATTTGCACCACCTTTTTGAAATAAATGTTGGCTTTGTTTGCTTATTTGGAAAATGGGAAGAAAAACATGACACAGCCAAAGTCATGCTGGGAAATCTGTGACAGAATCAAACCAGAATAACTACCAGTTATTGCACCAACTGCAATATGAGTCTACTGAGAATACCCTGCCTGTAAACACTGAAGATACTGCTTGTATGGTTTGTTATGAAAAGCTTTCAAGCACAGTGCCTGCAGTAGAAATACCCTTGGTTTTGCAAGGCCCCCTAGCATGTTGGGTTCAAAGCACATCAATGTATGCAATGGGCGAGTGATGACTTACTACATCCACAGCTGTGCCATTGTGATTGGAAACTGATGAGAAGCAAACTGTACTACAGATACACAGGAATGCAACTCCTGTTCCATATTCCATTGCAATCTGCAGATGGGAACAGCATTTCTGAGATATTAATACTCTGCAGGATTGATGTGAAGAGGCGCAGTGATGGATGGCATCGTAACAAAATGATCCATCCACTCTTCAAAATTACTGCTTAGAAGTTTTCAGTTATAACTCAGTTCTGCAACCCTATTTTTGGTGGCTTCAGCCCTCAATAGAGGCAGAAAGCTTCTGCTAGCAGAGCTCTTTGAGATTTATGTACACAGGGGCACAAATCCTTCCTCCTGTGAGAGGGGAAACTCTGGTTTCAGGTACAATAGCTTTGGCACAGGTTCACTGGTTCACCATTCAGGGCACAGGAGGATCATTCCGACAGGTCTGTGACACTCTCCAGGAGGAATTCTCCCCCAGCAGAAGGCTCTTTCCTGCACCCACTGGAAGCTCAGGGAGCCCCCACAGTGTAGGTGTTGGGAAATGCTTTCAGCAAGTATGAAAAGGTGATGCTTTTGTGTAGCTTGCAGCACACTGACACCCTTCTGCACATGGCTGAGATCAGCAGTTTTGTTCTAATTTCTGTGCTATGATTATAAAGATGTTACTGCAACAACATATATACAGAGATCTATTTTATGCATATATTTAAATAATATTTTGCTAAAATTTAATGTCTGAGTTATACAAAGCCACAGCTACATAAATATACCCCTTCTGAATTATATTAGAGAGGAATGAGACTAAAGTAAGCTATAATATAGACATGTTTCTTTAAAATTATATTTAAATAACAGCAGAGGAAGTTGATAATTTAAGGTGTATACAAAATTTGCCATTTTTAAATAAAGTGGTTCTACAGTACCCATTCTATTCACTTGTTATAGGGAGCAATTGAACTAGACTGTAACAACTCACACAAACATGTAAAACCCAGAAGTACAAAACAGGATATATGTCCAAAGGGCACATCAGCTACACTGTGAGAAAGAAGTTTCTCTCTTCTGCAAACAGGTACCCACAGTGCCTATGATGAGAGAAGGATCTCAGCCCTCCATTTTATATTCCCTGGTCAGTAGGATGGTGGTTTAAACTTGTGCTTTACCAGAACTGGGATGGGATATTCCAAATTTCCCACCTTGCTGTATCACTGTTTCGCTGTTTTTGAGATCCAGCAGAATCGAGGGCATCTCATGGGAACTGATGCATACCAGGAGAATTTACTGTCAGCCGCGTAAATAACAAAGCACACATAAAAATGTATGGGTAAGACAAAGCACCATGTTGGTTCAATATATTAATGTTAAAAGCAGCTAGACAATCTCATTTATGGCACTTGCTACATTTGCAGTTATGTTACTGGAAATTTGCCCAGATATGGAAAATGAATGATGGCAAATATCTTCAGAGAGATAGCTGGAAAAAAATTGTATTTCTTCTAGTGATTTCATATGTTATGCTTGCTTTTAGTGTGATTTATTGGAAAAACCAGTTTGTGCTATTAAACAAGTCATAGGAAATAACTGCAGAGAGTTTACCTGTAATTTTAACTCCTGTCATCACATAAGCCCATTTACCACTTCAACTAAGTTAACTTCATGTTTTGCTTATCCATCCTCCTGTATCCTTCACCAAATACAAAATTAATTATGCCAAAAGAGGTAGGAGAAGAAAGGCAGTATTTAATTTGTATGGTATGGGTTGTTTCTGCAGGGAATTATATCAGCTCCACTGGTTCAAACTCATTGAATTTCCATGAGCTTTCCTTGAGTGGGTGGAGGAACAGGAGAGTGGATTGCAGTGTGACCTACAAGGGCTGGGCAGGAATTTCAATCCACTACACTTGCAGATTCCTTTGATATCTTACAGAGCCCAAGACCACCTACATTGAGACCTTCATCCCTCCACCGCTTCTGCTGCCTCAGGTTATTTCTACTTTCCCAGTTCAAGATCCCAAGACACAATCTGGGGATGGAAGGAAACAGTTAAATCATCAGCTAATCTAAGCCTCTCTGGCTGGAGAAAGAAGCAATAGGAAATAATCTTTTCCTACACTTTTCAAGATTACTTTATACTGATTTCCAGCATGGTTTGTAGCTTTTATTTTTGTGGGTAACTATAATTCTGAATTAAAATTTTTTATTTACTTTGGAACTGAATTTTTCTTGGAAGAAACTATTTTTTTTGTTCTAGTCTGTGCAATTCCAAGGCTTACAATGTAATCAAAGCAATTCTGTATTAAATGTGTTTTTTCAAAGTAATTTCTTTTTGCAGGTTCATAGCACGTGCATCCAGAAATTTAGATAAATTTTGCTTTTGAACTCCTTTGAACATATAAGATGTAAGAAATAAAATGCAAGAAAGGAAGTGGTTGAACCAAAGAAGCCTTCACTGAGTTGCCCAGAAACATAAATTTGCATTAGGGTTTACATGGCAGGATCAGGTCCATACAGTAATAAAATATTTGGCTTTGAGGAAAGAATTCTAGTTGTTCTCAAAACACCTCTGCCAGCCAGGGCAAGGTGTAGGATTACTAATCCTCCTCAGGGTAAGCCATGCGTGGCATTCTTCTCTTTGGTGGTGACATTCAAGAGAGTCCTGGACAGAGGAAAAAAGTAATAGGGGCAATAATGGCAGTGTCTGAATGAAGCCCTGAGAAACAGCCGAGGCCCTGCTGCCTGGCTGCCAGCCATTCAAGCATGAAGAACAATTGTACATTTGTCTCAGATACCAAGTTACCTAATTTTAAAAACGTTTCCTGATGCAGCCCTTTAATTCCTAAGTATTTCACCACCTTTCTCTCTCAAGCTTTCAAAGAAGCAAGAGAAAACCAGATCTACAGATAACTGAAAGAAGAAAAACTAAAAGGATTTTTGTTATTAGCAGTCATAATTCAAGAAAAAAAAGGGCAAGAAGACAAGTTCTTTTCAACTTTTTTTGATACCAGATAACGTCTCATTGTCTCACCACTTTCTGACAGAATAAATACTAGAATAAATAATAGAGCCAATCCCAAAAGAAAAATATGCATTGTGTGCCTTAAATTATACAAGCAGATGCAACCATGCACAAGAGAATTAGGAACATAAAACCCCTGCAGTGTGCACTGGCTGATGAAGGGCTGGGAGTTGCTAAGGGACACTCTGTGACCACCACGCAGTCCAAGCTAGGATCTTGCTCTCAACATCAGCCTGTGGCCCTGTTATGCAGGGGTTTGCCACCTTTTCCTTTGCATTCTTCCTCTTAAACAGCTCTCTTTTTTTTCATATCAGTAACTCTTTAATGAATGTTATGACCATAACCAGCTTGAGGTATATTTTACAGGTGTTACAGATTTGCAGATGTCAGAAATCTTGCACTGAAGAATTTTGCATCTTCTGCCCAAACCATCCCTTCAGACAAAGATTCCCATATTAAGGAGAATGAGTTTCCCTAAACTAAGGGATGGGTAGGATAGGTCAAGGGCCAACTCTTCATGTGTAACCTTGCAGAGCACCATCAGCTTCAGCTGAATTCTTGTCTTCATTTCTTTTTATTTATTAGAAAAAGTGTTATATAACTTTGTGGTGCTATACACAGAAATAATTACAAATAACCTAGCTGCCTAATGCTCATCAGAGACTCCATTCAACTAAACAGTCTTTTGGCAAAGCCAAAACTCTGGATCCAGATTTTTCAGATTTAAACATCCATAATATCTTCTCATTCTTTCTTGACATCTTTTATTTCAAGACATCAGCAGGCCTTTTTAATTCAGCAGTCATTTCAGCAGGGGAAAAAGAGTTTTGCAATATTGATGCAATTTATTGTTTTATGACCAATTAAGAAAATAGAGACATTTGAAAGAAGTTGATGGCATTCATTTCAGATAAGTAAGATGTTTTAAAGAAAACCCACATAAGACTGTGGTAAAGGACATTTTTCCAACCTCACAAATGACATTAAATGCCATTTTATGACCATTCAAGAGTAAGGAGTAAATAATACTTTATGCTGGAAAAGAATACATGTGACTCATGATTTTCAGCCGTTGTAGATATGAACTTGTGGAAAATGATGCAATTAGAGGCCAGAAGCAGAGCAAAATAACTGTTTACATTCAGCTCTGCTGAGCAGATCAGAACTGCTGAAGGGCTGGAGAAAAAAAAAAAGTCATTTCTTCTTTTGCTCATGTCCTCCATGGGCTACATTCTGCTTGGAGTTACTTCATATTCAAGTAGCACAATTAAGGGAGAATCTTAATATGATTTAGCATTTTTTTATATTTTTGATTTGTCTGGTGAATAGTGTTTGCTCTGTCATTCATTCACCATTTCCTTCCATGTGAAATTAGGAAATATGGCACATGAAGTCTGAAACCCAGGTTTTTTCCATCTCTGCATGTTTTCCCTTGGAACTCAGCAACTTAAGTTCTGCCAGTGTAGAGGAAGGAGAGGAAATGTAGTAATAAAGTTCCTGGCTTCATCACAAGCCCCTTTCTGACCTGACATGGGGAAAGTGTGTGGAAAGGGATTAAACTACTCAGGAGAAATATAATGGCAGAAGTGTGTTCATGTAAAATCAGAAAGAAAAACACACAAAATAAGGTCTAAGCATGGACAGTGGGGTTACAAGATGTCATGCTACAAATGCATAGGGAGAAGGCCAGGAGAGTGCTGGTTCAGTGCTCAATTGTGCAAGACAACTAATGACAGATGACATGAGGAATGTACAAGTGATTGATGACTTTTTTGTATCTGTCTTCATTAAAGCAATTAAGACACTGCTATTTCTGAAAAAATGTAGTTACACCTTCCTTGCTTCACTCCACTCACACCCCCTCACTGCTTTCCCTCATCCTTCAGTCACAGTGATTTGTAAGGGCGTGCAGAGATCTGGATGGGGAACTGCTCTAGCTGAAAATTAATCCAGCAAATAGTAGTTTGTAACTTACTAAGAGCAATTAGCTCTGCAGTTTGATCCTTCTCTTAACTGTATCAAAATCAGTATTTTATTTTAAATTAGCTAGATGTATTAACTTCCTCCTATGATGCTTAAAGGGCAGACTGATTAAGTCTTTGGATGTTTAATGTGTCAGAGGATCAGAAGTAGGAAAGCATGGGACCTGTATTTTAAATTGGGGGGGGAAAGAGTAGTAGATTATTGATCAGTTGATTAAATTGAATTTCTGCTCCAAAGTTTAGGATTTTTTAGACATACATATCATGAGTGCCTACACAGTAAAAGGGAAGTGGATAGCATTCAGTTTTCATTGTAAGAACAAATGCTTAGTTCTTCCCCTGTCTGTATTGTGCTGTGGACAAGGAAAGGGAGTTGGTGTCATGTAACTCGATTCCCATAAGGCTTTCTGCACACTCATGACACTCTTAAAAGCAAATGAGGAAAGGCAGCCTTGCTGATTCTGCTACACCTGTTCAAACAGGTGCAAGACTGTTGAGGTAACCATACCTAAACCGTGGCACAAAATGGAACTAGGTATGAAATGTGACTCTGCACATTTTCCACCTTAGTCCTACTACAATCCACATTTTCATAAGTGACTGAAAAAGGAAGCAGAAGACATACTTAGCAAATATGCTGGTCGCGGCTTGGGAGCTCTGCAAGTCAATAAGCAGATAAAATTTTTTCAAAAATCTTGTCAGCTTGAAGGAACTATCTTTAAAAGCAAGATAAAGTGTGCTGAGGACAAGTACAAGGGACTACATTTAGAAGGAATTATCTGCAGGGAGGTGGGTAATAACTGGTTAGGAAATAGCTTGACTGAGGGTAGACCACAAAGCAAACCTGGAGCTGTGTTATACAGAGTGGAAAAGGCAAGCAATATAACACAATGGATAAATAATCCTGAAAAATGTATGAAGAAATCCAGTCACCCTATTCAGCATTGATAGTGCCTCAGCTGGAACATAAAGTTCTGTTTAAATTGTATCAACAAAGATTCTCATTCAGTTTAGACATTAGAATAAAAAACTTTTCATATTGTAAGAGCAATACAGCACTGGGTTAAGTCACCTAGGAATGTAAGAGCTCCCATGAAATCATTTTAGTTTGATGTGATATAGCTGGTCCTGCTTTGGGTGAGATTGACAAGAGGAGCTCTCAAGGTCTTCTACACCCTAGGTTTCCTAAGAGTTATTGCCTAACCATTAAGCTTTCTGGGGAAAAGTAGATCTGGGCCCATTTCCATGGGCATTTTGCTGTTGTTTTTGCATGAGGTTCACAAGTAATTGACTGGTGAACCTCAAATAATACCAATTTACTTTTTAAAAAATCTCAATTGCTATGAAGATGGAGCATAAATTACAATATTGTTCCATTGGTTTTTGTGTGTTCTGAGGAGATCAATTTTTCCCCATTTAAGTCATTGGTAATATATTCCTACCACCTCCAAAAGTAGGTGGTGGAGAAAACAGTTTAGTTAACATCAGACCAGAAAATAAAGTTGATATACCAAAAAACCAGTCACTTTACTGAGTACTCATGTGCAGTGCTACTATTCTGGAGGCTAGTGATGGAGAAACAGCCTTTCTTCTCTCAGCCACTGGTGTGTGTCAGGTCAGGCCAACATAAAGCAATCACAGTCCACTAGTGTTTGTTATAAAATGAGTTAATGCCTCTTTCATTCTCATGTGGGTACAAAGCAGAGTCAAAACTTGGCCAAAAAATCACTATCACAGTTGTAACAGTGAAATGCCAAAGGCCTGAGTAGGCATTAGGACTGAGGTGTCCTCACTATCTGCTCCCCAAACAGTACACGGGATGCTTGCAATTTCATTTTTCTACTCTGTTCCCTTTTTTGAATCCACTCCTTTCATACTCATATGGACAAGCTGATGAAGTGGAAAGGCAATTCACAGTGACTGAAGTGTTTGTTTTCAGTTAAAAGCCACTATTTGCTGTTTAGCAGGCAAACACAAACACCTATAGAAAGAAGAAGTGTCACGGCATTTGATGCTCCTGAGCATCTGTAATCAGCACATCTGAAAATATTTCAAAGTGAGTTCAGCCTATATATGTCTTCATATCCCAAAGTACTGCTAGGGACAGAATTGAATGTTGGATGTGTTTGTATTATTCCCTTGTACGAAATGAAAGGCATTTATGCATCTCTTTTGTCTGCATTCACACACGCCTACACATAAAAGCATTCTTTCCTCACTTTCCCTTACAAAGAGTGATGATCTAATATGATTTGTATCTTAGTGGCACAATCTCCTAAACAGGGTCTGAAAATTACCATTAACCTTGAAGGCTAGTCTATCTGTTTCCTGTGCTTGCCCTTAATGCTGCTAACAGAAGTATGAACAGAAGTATAATTTCTACAGGAGAAATTTGGCTTTTACATTATCTGAGACACACCTTCAAAACAATAAAATATATTAATCTTTTATATATTTCTGTACCTGAACCACAATGTTTAAAATTACATAATCACATTTAAAAAACTGAGATTCTGCTTAGGTATCATAGTGTGACATTTGAGAAAGCTGTGGCATTTGGATCTGTGTCCAACAGAGGGAGGTGTTCAGAAACACGGATTTGGTCCAAACTCTTTCTAAGATTAAGATATTCAACAGAAGGGGAGAGGAGGACACACGCAAATGCATGTGAGCAATACACGTTTTACTATTGCAATTCAATTCATTTAGCTGCTCTCTGAGAATTCAGGTATGGAGTCACTGCTGCTAACAGAATCAGACCTGTTCAGAATGTTTAAAATCAGAGGATTTTTCGATCAGACAGGTGGCAACATCACCTCTGTTTTGAAAGGGAACTATGAAGCTCTTAAAATAAAAAGCTACTTATTTCATATCAACTTCTTGATGTGAGATAAACTCAAGCAGAGGTCCAGTCTGGCAGGCACTTTGAGTTCCATAAAAACCTGAGGTTACTCGGCTGTGCTTTCCTCACAGGCTGTCTCTATGGCAATGGGAAAATATTGTGAGGTATAGGAATGAAGGGAATATGACTCAGAGAGTACAGAAAAAGGAACATTCAGAAACTTAATTCCCAATAGGCACAGAGTACACTTTTCAAAAATACACACAAATCAAAGAGAATCTGCTGCTGCTTTGCTCCAGTATTTTTACTGGAGAATGCAATTAATAAATAAGGAGCCATAGTGCTGCATATTTTCAGCCCCTCTATTATCAGAGGGAAACAGAAGCTGGTGGTGAAGGAAGCAGCAGCACTGTGCTCTGCTCCTTGGGGTTGTGCACCATTCTCCACAGGGCTGCCATGTGGCTGGAAGTGCATTTATCAGTAAGGGACAGGTTTGGAGAGTCTCAATTAAGGCAGTGCACTACTTCCATGGCCTTTCCAATTGGAAAGGCTTCTCCTTCCACTTGTGAAACCACAGAGGTCACAGGAAGCCCCTGTGTGAAGTCCCCTGTCTCACTGACCTGGGTCCCACCGAATAAACAGGCAGTAGCCCAAGGCAAGAGCCATCGGGACATCCCTACAGAGCATTGCATAAGCAAGAATTCCCAGGCTAACCCAGACCTGTGCTCTGACTGGCACAGTACCAGATGGGCTTCAACTTGCCATAGAACAGGCATTTACAAAATAGCTTGTCCTCAGAAGAATTTCCTCCCCAGTTTTCCTCTTTAGGTATTTAGTCCCAGGAAGCATATATATATTTATGAGACTCAAGTGGATATATTTATAGACATAATTTTTTCCCCTTGTTTAAAAAAATCTTCTACCTTTTGCAGCTAATGATGATTTCACAGCCTGTGTTAGCACCAGTCATTCTCTGAATCATTTATGCTTTTGGCCTCAGTAGCACTCTGACATAGTCCCACAGGTCAGTTATGCATTCTGCAAAAGCCTTTCTTTTAATCAAATTTATGCTCTATCTTTTACTTAGTTTAATGACTCTTTATCCTTGAACTCCAAGAAGAATCAGATTAACTACTCTCTCTATAGCATTCAATTTTTTCCTACATCCCTCTTAAGCTTCCCTTCTGATTTAACTCAACTCCTTCAATCGTTTCTGCCCTGAAAGAGGTGAGAGCTTCCTTCCTTCTGGGACCTGTGGAACTCTGGGTCTGTCCCTAAGCTTCCCTCCTGACCTGCAGGCTGCTGCTTCTTCATGAGCAGTGCAGTGAGCTGTGCAGTCCTGGGGACCCTTTGATCCTGCTCCCCTGAGCTTTACTGTAGGAGCTACAATGGGGTCCTGAGGCATAAACATGATTATACTGTATTCCCTCACTCTAAAACTCCTGGCCACCAGTATTGTTGCTCAGCAACATGGAACTGTGTATCACTGTTGGCTTCATTAAACTTTAAAAATATTTTTCCTTGCCAACTCAAATAAATAATTGACGATGATTTCACTGCATATTTAGCACGTCCATTCAAATTCCAATGTGGAGGTAAAACAGTTTCATATACCTAGAATTAAGAAGAAATTACTAATGCTGGCTGTTAAATAAAATGCATGGCTGAAAAATACTTGCATTTACAAAGCAATTTGTATATTGCTCAAAGCTGCTGTATCAAATAAATGTCCAAACCCTGTAATTATTTCTTTACTGAGCACACTGCACCTTCTTTTTTTGCAAAGATTATTAAATCTTACTTTATACTTTCTCTCTAGAAAAGATTGCAACAACTAACCTTTTAACTACTTTATTATACTATTTATTTGCTATAATATGCCTATATTTGCTAATATAGGCAATTGAACACATTTAAAAAGCATGAATAGAGAAGAACAGATTTCAACACCGATATTTTCTGGTTGAGTAATAATGCCTGGGGTTATTCAAAGAGAATGAGTTGTAAAACTCAAGTGTGCTTTCTGTCATCTGACTGATGGATCGCTTGTTACTCACCTCTAGCATGGGTTCCAGCAAAAATAAATTGCTGCAACCCTTATCAGTAGTTTCTTTTCTATTATATGTGAGAAGTCCCAGTTTCATCTAATTGATGGCATTACCAGAACATTTTTCTGCAAATATGGAAGCTTCCTGGTAAATGCAATTGCTACTTTAACCCATGAGAGGTGCAGTTAGAAGCATATCTGACCAGAATGGAGAGAACCTGAGCTGGGAGCTTTGGAAATGTCCAAGCTAAATGACTGCCAAAGTAAACATGACTGGAGATAGAGGGATTAATCCTGTAATCCTCACTTAAGCAAAATTCCTGCTATCTTCAGTGAGATGCTCACTGGGGAACAGCTGTAGAAATTGGCCTAAATGAAGCAGAAATGAGAAAGGCCAAATTCTGCCTCTGGGTGTGAGCGTGTGACTTCTGTAAAACCTGAAGTGTGACACCCTGGGTCTGGGATAATCAGCACATAAATTCTCACCAAGCTCAAGTACCAAGACTTTTCTTGGTATAAATACGAGGCACATCCATAATCCCACAGGGAAATATTTCTATCCAAGGTTCACTAAAAAGTGAGAATACAAGTGCAAACTAACATTCAGAAATAAAATGTGCATTTTATTAAAAACTATCTTACACTTTAACAAATCCTAGGAGTGTTTAGAGCATTTCTCTTCACTGAACCCAGAATTATTGCCCCCATTTTCCATTTGGGGTGGAAAACAAACATGCAAAGTTAAGTGATTTTCCACAGACCACACAGCAAGTGATTAGTATCATGGGGATGAATTAATCTTGGGTGTAAATCCATAAAGATTAATGGAGCTCTAACAGGGATTAATTTGGCCCATCATCTCTAAGGATAGCAAAACCAATTAGATGATGTCATTAATCTTCTGGTTTGTAAAGGACTGTTTCTTAAGCAACACTGAAAGAAAGGCAATAAAACAGGAATGACCAAAGGATCCACTATGACAGATGAATTTGTTGTTCCTTGGCAGAGGATTCTCAGCAGGAGCCTTAAATAGTGACAGGAGCCTCGATGTGCCCTGAGGCTCCCATCTCAACTGAGGTGCTATGGGGCAATAATTTATTTGAAGATTGGAGAGTCAGCCCAAACTTCAGTCACTGATTAGGTTCACATCTTTCTTAGGGCATGACTTCCACACAGCTGATTTGGAGTCAAATATATTTATTATGGCCCTGGGAGCCCCAAATCTTTGGAAAATAGCAAGTGCTTAATGTCCTATAGAAAGAAGCACTTGAAAGATTCATAAATTTTAAGGCTTCCACTTCTGAGCTATCTGTGAACTACTCCATTAGAAAGAAGTCAGTAAGAAGAAATCAATCCAAAATCTGTATAACTGACTTATTCTGAGATTTGGGGGAAAAAATTCTTCTCATTCACTGGTTGTGACAATGCAAATTTTCTCATCTTGAATTCTGAAGATGTTTCTGATGATTACAAGAGGGTCAAAACTGGCCCACAGCAGAGTAGGATTGTTCTACAATTTGCCTCAGAAATTTTATTTTGAAAAGGAAAGAAACAGAAATGTTTTTGTTAAAGGGTAATGACCAGCTATAAAAAATGCACACAAAGCACCAATGAACAGAACAACGAAAACCACAGCTTCCAGACCATGCTTGATGGAATTTATGGAAAAAGAACATCTGTGACATTGGCAAGGTCTAGCATGAGGACATTGAATAGGAGATAGTGAATTTGTGCCTGAAAGTTGTGTGCATTACCTAATAGGCCTTGTAAAAATGTTCCACTGGGATGTTGAAAGCAAAACTTGGCAACAGTGAGATCATTAAAACCCTACTGCATAGAAGCCTTACATTCAGAATGTAATAATATGTATCAGGTTTTTCACTATTATCATGAGAAAAAATATTCAAGCTGTAATAGGGATCTTCCCATCAATAGTTCTGCCTGAGCAAGCGTTTAATGGCAGAGATTTCATAATCGGTGAAACGACTTAAAACTCCTTTCATGGGGATGTTCTTGGATAAAATAAAACCTCTTTCCTCATTTTATGTGCTATAGGAGTTCAAATGAGGTGATGTGCTCGGGCTGATCGTGCAGCTCCATTCCAGAGGGACGAGGGCTTGGAAGGGCAGGGATTTCCAGCTTCCCTTTGCACCATGGAACAGGAGCAGGGCTTGGAGGGGCAGGGATTTCCAGCTTCCCTTTGCACCATGGAACCGGAGCAGGGCTTGGAGGGGCAGGGATTTCCAGCTTCCCTTTGCACCATGGAACCGGAGCAGGGCTTGGAGGGGCAGGGATTTCCAGCTTCCTCCCCACCCCGCTTGCCCCAAGCACTTTTCAGGAATGTAATGACACACTGCTGCAGCCACGTGTGAGCAAAGAACGCTGAAAAGAGACACGGTGCAAGCACCTAATGAGAATATGAAAGAAACTTGAAATTTGGCGGGGGGACTGGAGTACGGGAGACGGAGGGGGAATGATAATGTTTGAGAGTGTTTCTGAGTCAGTGTTGATGATGTGATCACACTTAGGAGTCAGTACTGCTAAGTATTGGTGCACATAAGCCTAGAAAGTGTGATGTGGAGAATTTAATCAGCCCAAACCAGCAAATAAATGTACCAGGGAATGTTCCTACATGGTATCATCTATGCTTCAGAAGAGTAATGAAAACAAGAGGAAATGTGCTTCAGGAAAAGCTGTCAACTTAGGCCCATGATTTAAAGATAGATAAAGAATGCCTGTTTTAATATCTTCCTTTGACAGATGATCTAAAGAACTATTTTGAGAAATGCTTCAAAACAAGCCTATGTTTCCAGAAAACTTTTCAGACTATAAAATGAAAATATTTCCGTTTCAGTTTTTTGGGTTTTTTGACAATTATATTCAATGATTATTAGAGGAAGAAATTATAAAAATATTCTTTATATAAGTAGCCATTATAATTAACATTTTAATTTCTAGGCAGAAAGAAAATTGTGTATGTAAACAGTTGTATTTTGGTAGACTAGCTAGCCTAATGCTAATTTTCCTTTTGTTTTAGGCCAGCTTTGTCATTTGTGATTAGGGCAAGTGAGTAATGGTCACATCACTATTTATCCAGGCTTTCTAAAATGCATATTTACCTGCAGCACAAATATATCTGCAGTGCTATAAGCACAAGACCATGTAAAGCCAGACAGTAACTGTAAAACTGTGCAAAAGCAGTGCAAAAAAAGTGCAGTAAATGTACACCTGGTCATGCTCTCAGCTCTGGTACGGCCAAGATAAGAGCTGGGTGCAGGTACCTTATGTCATCTTCTGCAGCTAATGTTTATTGTAGAAACAATATAGCAACAAATACAGCATCAGAGATATTAGCTTTATGCAAATAAACTTATATTAAAACCCCTATTTATTGATCAGGGGAACAAAATCAATACTTTAATGATGTAATGGGCACCAGAGTAAAAATACCTGTGATTCAAACCCAAGTTATTTCATAAAAATAACTGTGCATAAACAATTACAGCTCATCTAGTTCATATATCTTTGTTGCCTTACCTAAAACATATGTTCCAGAAATAATTTGTGAGGAAAGATAGTCATAGTAACTACTGCTTCAAAAGTCCAGTTTTAATTCTTCAAGATCTTAGAGAATATCAGAAAAAAAGTAGTGATGGCAACTGCTTCACTCACTGTGAAGCTGAGTGGAGCCCAGACTTTGTCCTGTAAACAGTGTTAGTTCTTTGCTGATCATCTGATTAGCATGGCCACTGCTGATTTCACTGGCAAATTGACTCTGGGTGTGTTAAGAGCAGAGTTACAGGCACCTTGAAATTAATATATTTACAGAAATGTCTTTTTACGTGGTAGTTTGAATATATTTTATACTATTCAGGGGATTAATGGGGTCTTTGTTTCAGATTGTTAGCACAACAATGAAAACATTTATTCCTTGGCTTGCATAGACATTTACTGCTATGTATATGGATTGCAGAGACACAAATGAAAAATTTGGCTTACATCACCAGAGATGTCATTTTTACATACCCATTTTACTTCCTATTTACAGCAAATTAACAACAAATTAGCTCCTCACCATGTCCTTGCAAAGAAGCAAGGAGCTTCTGCTGCAGTGGCAGCTTGTTCCCTTCAGAGGTGCCATCTCAACCACTTGCTACCATCCCACAGTGCCCAGTGTCACCCTGAGGGATGTGAAAACATCATCCCTTAAAATATCTTGGAAGCTTATACCAGCTTGAAGCAGATAGCTCAGAGCTGTCCCTGCCAGGTCTGTACGGAAGGTACCACCTTGAGCCATGTTTTGGAGGGAACACAGTGCTCAGACAACAGCAAAAGGAATTTTGGTGCCCCAGCAGTTCAAGATAGATACAATCCCCTTGCTTCAGGGACACAGCTGTCAAGTGAGTAAATAGGAAGATGAGACAGACCACGGTCTGAAGTACATCCCACAGAGTTAGTGTCCTTAAAGCATGAGCAGCTGGTTAATCTGATTAGAGGAGATGGAAAAACATCTTGAGGATGACATGGCCAGGAGGAGAACATCAGTATGCAATAAAAGCCAGAAAAGTGCCTGGGTGCACGCATGGCTTGGTGTCGACACCAGAAATGTGCAGGAGGCAACCCAGCATGACCATTCCCTGCACAGCTTTGTGGTACCTCCAAAAGCCACTGTCCCACCTCCCATGGGTCCCCTGCATGCTGGGGGTTCCCATCCCACACATGCTGGGCAAATTGCTTTGTCCAGCAGCAAGATAAAAGTAGTATTATTTATCCACATCTAGCTATCTTATCTCTTCTTTGAGCGCAGAAAACCTATGAGGATGGATTCACCACACCATCTATTATAAACCACTTTTGTTGAAAAGGAAAAATATCTATCTTCTACAAACCCTGGCATTCAATCTCCCAGCTGGATAGCTTCAGATAGCTGCAGAGATCTCAGTGTACTTCTGTCTTTCAGTATCTCCTGGATGTCTGACAGAGCGCTACGCTTGGTGTGCACCAGGATAAAATGTCTTGGCTCTTCCATGGATCTCCTCAATCTTCAGTGTGCCTATTCCACAAGCATTTTTGTGAAGTTCTCTTCTGAGCAAGGCAGCCAGCTCCAAAAGCATCTCTGTGCCTGGGCTGTCTCAGCTGCTGACAGTTACTGAGTCCCTTGCTGTGAGATGGAGCAGTGGGGCTGTCAGAAGCACAGGTTTGAACCTGTTCTGGCTGTGCAGGGCCCAGGGTTGCTCTGTAACACAGATAAACCCCCTTGCTGCTGGGATGCCCATTGCCAGGCAGGGGGGTGCAGTGCTGAGAAGGGGAGGACTGCTGAGGGCACCAGCAGCACGCAGCAGGCGCTGACAGCACCTCCCAGGATCACACCTGCAGAACACCCACCCACTGCCATTTCCTGACTGGTGGCTGTACCCTGGTACAGGAGAGCTGCTATTTCTAGTGTGGAATGGAAATGCAACACATCTTTCTGTTTTAAATTTGGTTTGGGGGTATGCTGCCAAATGTAATCTACATAGATTAGTCTCTGCATGAACTCCAGTCTTGGATTTTCTTATCTAGATCTCAGATGTGGATTACTTTTGTTAATGGGTAAAATAAAAAGATCTATAAGTCTACTACTTAGGAAAATGAAATATATTAAAAATTTATTATATTGATAGTTTGTCTTCTCTTTTTTTTTTAAACTGACTGAAAGTAGTTATATATAATGTCAAGCTAGTAAGCAACAAATCCTTTCTTATTAAAGTAACTTAAACCATTAATGGCATTATAGCTTGCTTTAGATTTGTAGCCCTTTTTTTTCCTGCCACCTGTCTACCTTCCAGTCTGTACTGGAGGAAAAGGAAAGATGTTTTCTCTTCTACACTCAGACTAAACTACCCGCCATGAACAGGTAATACTTATAAAGAACACTTATCCTTGCTGTAGTACAGAAATGATATTATCTTACAGTAGTGCATCCAGACCCCAGAAATCATGGTAGCACTATCCCAGTCTACTTACTACTTAACAGCAAGCCCCCACTGCAATTAAAGAAAATTAATTACTTTGTAAATTAAGTTAAAATCCCAGCTGTTATAAAATATAAGGCAATCATCATTTCAAGAGCAATGTGGGATTAAGTAATGGAAGAAACAAATGACCTGCACAGAACTCTGGTGCTCCGCTGTGGTCTGCCTGGGCTGGTTCCTCAGGGATGGACTTCATGTTCCTCAGCGATGGCCCTGGAGCAGCTGGTGGGTTATGGCCGGGACTCAAAGGGCTCTGCATGAGAGGCAGCTGAGTGCCTGCTCTTCTTTTTATTTATGTGGATGGTACAATGGCAGCAGACAGCAATGCATAGACACTAAATTAATTAAGCTGTTTTAAAGCCGCAGCATTAAGGTGATGTCATAAGAACATGCTTAGGATAGCAAGGTCACTGGAAAGGGAGAGTGCATGTCCTGCAGTAAAAGACTATAGTTTGGAGGGCTTGTGTTGGATGCCTCCTCTGAATTTGTCAAATTTTTTCTCAAACATGGCACCACCTCTAGAAATACTTTTTCTATCCACTGAAATATGCTACAGCTTTTCTGATTTAAATGGGAGAAGAGCTGCTACACCTGCTTCAACTCAGAGCAAGCTTTCGGAGCATTATACACTCTGAAATGCATAAATTAGTTATATTCGGGAACACACAGAACTGGGAAAATATTTTGATGCAAGGTAACAGAGTTCATCTAATTTATGTCAGACTGACTTTGTGTTTGCATACAAGCATGCTCAGAGAGGCTTATGTTGGGCAGGCAGAAATCTGCTCATCTTACTGCTTCCATTGACATGGCATTGCATTGCCATTTTGCATTGGTAGTCTGATTATGTTGTACAACTGACCCTAAGATTTTTTTGTCTATTTCTTAGGTAAGCAGTTTTGTAAAAATCAAGAACAGTTGGTTTTTATTTCATCTTTTCAAAAGATAAAAGCTTTACAGAACCCAAAAATCTTTAGGAAGACTTTAACAGAAGAAATAAAACAGATGCTGATACATTGCAAACTTAATGGTCTTATTGCTTCACTGTGAACTATTTTAACTAGGAAATGTTGAGCATCTGAACAGTGGCCATAATCCTCTCGTACAGAAGCCTTTTCTACAGCTCCAGAGTAAGTGCAAGCCTGTGTCTTCAGCGTTAATGGGATCAGCTGCAATGAGTAATGCTTTGTGTATGCTAAGGCTGTGATCCTGTACACGTGGTAAAAGATGGCAGTGTTGGTTTTTCTAAGCAGGCAGCCCCACATGAGGTGAAGTGAGTCAGAGCATTCGAGATGGATGAGCAGCTCTCAGAAAGGAGCTTTTGTTCCTCATCTCCAGTCTCTAACAGTCACAGAGAAATTGTCTCTACCATCTACCTATTAGCATCAACATCACTGAGGCTCTTTGCATGAGAAACTCTTGTGCATATAAGCAAAGGTCATTCAAGGAGACTCTTGAACCAGGATTTATTTTGTAGCAAGCTTAAAATGATCACATGGATGACCCATAAGAAAAAGCTGGAGGCAGCTAGAGAAACAAATGGGGATCAATTTTTCACTGAGAGCTTTACAGTTACAACTATTTGTCCTTGTCTGCAGTGTTCATACAAGCAGATGAAGAGAAACATTTCTATTCACACCATGAGAGCCTCCTACCCTTTCTTTAGCTGTTACTTGTAATTGCAATACGAATAATATCCTGAGGGCTTTATGCTGATCTGCTGGATTTGAACATCAGCCTCTCAACTTACAGTCTCTATGTCCCCCACCGCCAGACAAGTACACACTGTTTTTGCTATCCAATAAAAACTTAGGAAACAAGCTTAAACCTGCATGGATTTTACCACCAATTGCATACAAGGAGTTGAATGCAAAATAGACTTGCATTCAACCCTGCAAAAGCGGAAGACAGAGGTAATAGCTCCATTCTCCCCTCGATGTCACAGGGCACATTCCGAGCTGGTTTTTGGGTGACACAGCCGTGCTGCAGGCAGGGAGCTGTGCAGGGCCTGGCACCGGGCACTGCCAAAGAGGGGATGTGCTCTCCCGAGTGCTACTTCTGGTAGCATCTCAGCACTTCAGAGTGCTCCAAGGTTATGTGCTAGCTGTGCTTCAGTGGTGCAGAAAAGCACTTTCCATTCAAAGTGAATAGTCATCAAAGTAATAGAGAAAATTGTTAAGTGCTGTCAATGGAAACATCTTGGCTGTTTTTATAGATGTGTTAATGGAATACCCTGCCACAAATCAAAGAGGCTTTGCAGCCTGTTGCTTCCAAGTGGTGAACATAATGACAAAACCAAATATTGTGTTACCAGCTGGTTTCCATTATTGGTCTAAATTTTTGGATTAAATCATGATCCTTACAGCTGAAGTGAAAGGATTTTGCCCAGAGGAACAATTAGGATATCAGAAGACCTTGATTCCCACAGGGGAACTGAGGGGAAACATGGAAGTGGAAGCTGTCAGCACAAAGGGTGCCTGAGGACTCCCATTCCACCCACCTGGTGATGATGTATGTTGGGAGAGTGTATTACTACTCCATGGAGACACCTCCCCTCATATCTATCTAGCTATATCTAGCTAGCTAGCTAGCTAGCTGTCATCTCTGTAGGTCTACTGCACAGCCAGGCTAAAGGCACTCTGAGTCCTGCACATCTGTAGGGGGAAGCCCAGCGTTGCTCTGTGTGGATTTTTAGCATCTCCTATCTACTGCTTCGCAGTTTTCTCAATGTAAAAGGCAAAAGTAACATAGACACTGCTGCTAAAAATAGCCACTTATGCCTTGGATGATTCATTTGTTGGTGGGGAGTACCCATAAGTGCTTCTATCTAAACATTCTGTTCCCTGTCTCACTATCTCATGTGCCAGCTTGTATATGTCTCTCCAGTCTTGTTTAAGCTGTTTTCCTATGGCTCATATATTCTTTAGCTAAATATGTTACTTTGTTTATCTCCCTCCACGGCAGCAAGACCCAAGCATGACTTCCTCCTGCTGTAGGAATTTCATAAATAAATCACTGTCTATTTCCCTGGGAGCATGGGAAAAAAACCCCCAAACAATCCATTAAAAAAGCCCCCCAAATACCAAAAAACCAACCAACCAAACAGACACCACCAAAAAACCCCAGCTCCCCCAAATTAAAAATAATAATAAAATAAGCCCCAACACACAAAGCCAAGAAATTTCCACTTTCTTAGGTTAGATATGTTAGAAACAGGACCATGCTACTAAGCTTCAGTGGCAGACCTCTGTGCATTGCTCTTGTTTATGCAAGTAATAAATAATTGCACTGAATGACATCTAGAAGTATAGCTAAGGAAGGCTTTATGTGAGAAGGAAAGCTTCATGTGACTTAAATGCCCAGTCCCCAAACATACCCACTCAGGGTGATGACCAGGTTTTAAATCAGTCCTGTAAATTGTCATGGACTGGGAGGAAATTAAATTGGGCTCTTTGGTGACATCCTTGTAGTTTAAGTGATGATTTATTAATGTGTAACTGAGCTTATTGATAGGCATTTTGAGCCTGAAATGGGCTGTGTTTGGAGATGCTGGATTTTTTACTATCTATTAAAATATCACTATATTCCTGAAAGTATCCTTTATTTTTTGTATGCAAACTCCTCTTCTCTCCTCTCCTCTCCTCTCCTTTCTCTCCTTTCTTTGTTGACATCTTTTGATATGTAGATTCACTGGTAACTAATATAATACAGCTGGTTTTAATTTTTGCTGCTAAGGACTGTTTTCTGAGGTATTTAAGTTGCAATAGGATAACTGGGGAATAATGAATGAATCTTTGGGCAGGTGTACTTAGTTCATAGAACCATAGAATTGTTTGGGTTGGAAGGAATCTTATTTACCAACAATTTAGCACCTTCAATTTAGACAAGCCACATAATCAGATTTTTATGTTTTAAGGGGTTTTTTTGTAACTAGATAGTATTTTCTTGATACATTCACTGATATTGTTTGGCAGTCACCTCTTTTATTTTTCCCTGTAGGCACAATCTGTCTTTGTTAAGAAACACTGTTACCACTGGCAAAGGCAGTGATGTCTTCAGTCAATCCGCACAAAATCCTACATGTCCTTACTGGAGCACAACTAGAGATACCAGCATATTTGTGTTCCAATCTGTAAAAGTTTCCCCAAACATTTTCTCTTCCAACAGCATGTTTATGATTGCACATGCTTAGACTATACATATTATTTTAACAAGGTAGCTTCGGAAAAGTTGTGATTTATCCCTGTTTTCATTCAAGAGCTGGGCGTGCACAGTTCTACACTCAAAGAGGAAAACTGTTGGCTCCCAGCAGCCAAAAAGCAAAGCAAGACTCAAGTGCTGCAGTTCCCTCTTAATGAGTAAGCAGCTGAAAATAATACCTATTACATTTTCTTTGGCAACAGGGCTTATGAGCAATATTTATCCTTCTTTTTAAATTCTCTGTAAACCAACTAGTGCAAGATCAGAGTAAACAACTGGAATACAGACTCTAGTTTGTAGTGCTGTAGCTGGCTCTATCTCCAACAGAGCAGCTTTGAAATGGTGATAAATTAATCCATGAGATATTCTTCTCTCCTCTGCATAGCAGTGGATTTTGCAGCTAGTGTTTCTCCTTTCATGTAATCTGACCCTATCTTGGTCCCACTCTTGATGCTCCTCACCGTCAGCCAAGGCATTAATCTTGAGAATGTGTCCTAAGTAGATTCCTGGAAAGGCAGTGGAAGTAGGTATCAGTGATATTTTTCAGTTCAACCAGTGCATGCCATAAAGATTACATTTGTACAAGGCACAACAAGACAAAGATACGCTTGTTGATATATTTTTGGATCAAAAAACTTCCAAGAAAAATAATAGATGAGATCTTGAGATTTTAGGAGCATGAGTTCAGCCCAAACAGTAGGTCCAAGCTGAACTCCCTGAAATCAGTGAAAATATGAGAAATGAGAGAGACTCAGCATGAATATTTCCAGACAGGAATGCAAACCACCTCCAGACGTCCTGCAGCTGATAATTTCTACTGGTGGCAATGACACATGGCACAGTTCAATGGCCTTTAGGGGTCGTGCTTATCCAATGATGAGCCCTTGGAGTACATCTCCTGCAAGAGTCTCTCTGGGATTGATTCCCAAGAGATGAAGTAGCAGCCTGTCCCACTGGAGGGCATTAGGAGGAAAGGGCAGTGACAGCTGGGAAGAGAAGCAGTGACCCAAGCAACTTCAATAGAAAAGGACAGAATTAGAAAATGACTGTGAGTTGGTCCTTAAATCTAGATAATTAATAGCTGAAGATGGTGCTTTAAACCAGGGCCTTCATTGTCCAAGCCCACCACATGAACTCTCTAAACTGATCTCTGAATCCTGTGTGATAGTTTTGATGCTTGCAGTAAATGAAAAATCATGTTACTGATTGCTGCTCCACATACCTGACACATTTGCAGTAAGTTCTATTCAAACCATGAAGATAATGATTGGATGCTTTTTTGTCTGTTAAGTGAGAAAGTGAACTTCATGGACACCTTTATTTTCTCCCTTTCCCGAAAGAGTAACAAACCTCTAACAGCCTCAAAAAAAAAGGTCTTTTTTTCCAGGTATCATCACCCATGGAGGGTACAGGCCAGCACAGAGGGCAGAAGCAGCATTAACATCTTGTGCTGCACACCAGCCAAGCAGGGCTGGTGCCTGACAGGGGCCCAGCAGCCCTTCCCAGCACAGCCTCAGGGCATTGCCAGGGAAAAGGTCAAGGTCAGCCGTGGAGGGTCAGCAGTGGTTCCACCCGGCTTCCTGAGTGTCCTTCTCCACACGGTCTGTGCACAAGAGCCCAGCCCGGGCAGTCAGGATGCCCTCCCTCTGCCAGAGGGCTGAATCCTCTCAGGAGGCTGCAGGATAAGCACCAGCGCTTATCTGCTCATCAGTGTCAAGGCTCGGGCATTTGTGTGTACACACAAAAGTGTCAAGTTCACCTGGAAGGTCTGAACGAGCCCTTTTATCAGAGTTCTGGCACATGTGGTAGGATTTGAGACTCAGATACCCAAACCCTTGCTCCTCCCTGGGATTCTGAACAGCCTGTGGGCTTAAAGTGGCTGAGCAGCCTGTGATTTGCTCACAAACCATGAAAGACCTCAGAAGCTAAATTCCAGCCATCCTGTGAGATCCATCCTGGTTGGAACATAGGACTGCTGGGCCACACTCTGCCACTGACTGGAGCGAGGTCTAAGTACTCTTATAATTGGCCTCTGTTCTTGTTCAGGGAAACCTTCCTTTCATTTTATGTATTTCATATCTGTGTAAGGGCACAAAACCCCCAAAACAAAGCCCAAATAAGAATTGAGTTCATTAACTACTAATACTATTCATTACTAGTATTTGTACAGTAGCATTTGCATGCATGAAACTTCAATACAAATGAAAACATATTCCTCCTTCACATGTTTTATGACCTCATTTATATGCAACATAGCTTGTCAAGAGGTGGCAAACAAAAGACCTGGGAGGATGAGGATTTACTCTGGGTAAGCTCATAGCTACAAATGATTATGAATCATACTAGAATTAAGTAACTTAATGCTACTAATGCCACTGGCACTGCTGCTAGCCTTGACACTAGTGAGAGACTTAATCTGAAAGGCTCTTTTGATTTCTCAGAGGCTTCTAATGGTTAATTTTCTATCCATTTTCCTTTTTTTTATTTCTCCTTCTTTAAGGCTAGTCAGGCAGAAAAGCTGATATGTGAAAGGATCTAATCTAAGCTAGGCTTAGGTTATGGAAGGCAAGGAGATGAGGAACAAAACAGGAGCAGGGCAGAAAAGACATCTTGCAGGTTTTCTGAGCCACTAATATTTGCTAATTGCAATACATATAGTACTGCACAGAAGCTCCTAATAAGGTTATATAAAGCCTTTTTATGGGATGCTGTCAGGTTAAACATCGTGTTTAAAAATATGAATATTCTTAGTAACTCCAAATTAAATAAAATTAAGTTTGACTACACAAATAATTTTCCCCACTTCATGCCAGAGTCTGAACTGCATTCCACACAACTCAGCCACTGAAAATAGAGGGGGCTTTATTCTGCTGCTGTCAGGCTGGAGCACACCTAGATCACAGAGGAGAGGACAGTGCAGGGATGTGCCAGGCAGTGCTGGAGATGCAGCTGCAGAGATTGAGGGGCCACGTTATGTCCTAGCTCACCAGGCTGCCTGGGCAGTTCTCATTACCTTTGGCCCAGCTTTGGACTTCCAAGACAGCAGCTCTGGGGCTTGCATGAGGGTTGTAACCATGAAACAGCAGCTGTGGGGCTTGCAGAAGGATTTCTACTCCAGGATGGCAACTCTGGGGCTTGCAGGGGGGTTTCTACCTAGGGATGACAGCTCTGGGGCTTGCAGGAGAGTTACCCATTGAACAATGGCATGTCTGGGTTTTCCTTCCTGGATTTCCTGGATTTCCTGGATTTTCCTGGGTTCTCCTTCCAGAGCATGGCAGCTCTGGGGTTTGCAAGAGGTTTTTCCTGGCTGTTAATGGGGCCACTGCAGGTCCACCAGGATCAGCCCAGGGGTCCTCACACAGCACAGCTTCATTTTCTTCTTTTAGCACATGACTTAAATGTTTCCATGTTTAGACTACAGGCCTTTCAGGGCACAGTTTAAATCCAGAGCAGTGATTATGTTAAGTTTAACTGAAATTGAAAGAAAGAGCATGTGGAAACTTCTTAACAAAGAAGTTTTGTAAACAGTGTCTTGATACTATGGTGATGAGTCCTTAGAACTGCCGACTCCATTTTTCTTTCTATTCAATCCCTTATTTTTCTTCCAAACACTCAGATTTTAGTCCTGTCTACATGGCAGTGTTGATTGTACATTTCTGCATCTAACATGTGCCAAGGAAATCAAATTAGGGAATAGCAATGCTGGATCTACTTCTCAGCTGTCTCTCACAGAAAGTGTTGGAGAGGACCAAATGCCTTTCCCTGCCTTAGTATTCTCCAGGGGCCTCTGGATGTACTCATTTACCCTGGATTTGGTAAACCGCAAAGAATGGTCCAAATCTGAAAAGGGTGAGAGTACAATCCAAACAAGAAAATCCACTCCCAGATCAAAGGGCTAGGTTGCACGTGGAAGCAACACCAAGGACACGCTTGAGGTCATGTGCTCTGCTGTTTGCATCATCTGCCTGCTGAAGGCTCCCCTGGTCCTGCAGTCTGCAGTCCACCCTCTCACCAGGATGAGCTTGAAGATGCTGCCTGCTGTAGGAAGAGCTGGGCTGTGCTGGCAGCTTGAGCTTTGCCTGTGGATTACAGGATGTCTGATCCCAAAAGCCCCTGTGCTTCAGGGCATGACCACCAGGAGTCTGTTGGGGTAGGAGCAGCCAGCCTTGAGCATTTGATACCTCTGGGTGCATCTATTCACCCTCACCAGAAAGACACTGCAGCAAATATAGGGGCCTGCTGCATTTAATATCTAGCAAATTCTCCTCTCCCAGGTGGAGATACCCTTTGCTTCTTTTATACTGAGAAGGAAGAGAAAAGTGCTTCCGAATAACTCACAGCCTGGATGGCTTCAACAGAAGCAGGAACAGGCTCTTGGAGTGCAATAGGATTACTGTCATCACATATCATGGTCTGCAGGAGGACAAGCCTGATGTGCTGGGAGCTTTGTAAACATCTCAGTCTACTTAGGGAATCTGCAACACAAGCTGAAATGTTTGAAAATGTATTTTCCCTAACTCATACATTTCCCTAATGGATACAGACAAATTCAGGTCTGGAAGAAATCCAGTGAACATGGTGAACTACCATTAAAAGAGGAGCAGATACAATTGTTTTGTGCCTCCCTCTCCCTCATGGAATGATGCCATATCTCCTAAAGTCCATGGGAGGGGAAAAAAGGAGAAAAAAGCCTATGCAATGCAATAAGGATAAAAAGTTTTTTCCAATTTTCTCAGCCTCCAAGCCTGGGCACAAGCCTATGTCTGCTCTACACTGCAGTCTCATGGCCTGATTGAGGGACTGAGTGTTTTCTGTTTACTTCTTTTTCCAATCTCTTCTGTAAGCCAAAGATAAAGCCAGTACAGCTCCAGCTGTACTTTTGAACCCATGTTTAAATGGGGTGGAAATAAATCTTAATGAGATTGTCCAGCCTTATAACCTTAAGTAGTATACCTCAAATGAACCCTGCTGAAGGCTGTAATTCCCTTCTGAGGTTTCAGTGACATGAGCAAGTGGATCATATTTCACTATTGTAGTTTGTGTCATCATTGGATACTTGGTAGAATTCCCTGTTAATCACATAAGAACTGGAGAAACACACCTTTATTGAAGATGCACAAATAGTAGAAGATGCTTTCTGTTAACAAGTACAAAGAATTTTCTCACAATCTTCATTTTGAACAGAAAATTACTTCACACTTCTGGTTCATGAGTATTCAGATGCAAAACCTTTACTCTCATGATTTCATACAATTGGTTTTTTGATGCTCGCTCTTTTCTCTCTGGATAAAATCAAGGTATTTTCCCAAGACTTGCTGGTGAGCCAAACAAGGAAGGCAGCAGCAAATGGGCAGGACTTGAAAAACTGAAGAAAGGCCAGAGAGGTCTCAGAGGAAGTGTCTCCAGGGAGCACCACACTGCAGCAGAGACATCATTTATTTAGGATCTCCTGCAATTGCCATACACAGTTGAAGAGAGAATTTTTAAGATGTGCTTGCCTTACATAACATGTAAAAAATGAAGAAGTGACCCTAGTCATTGGAAACCCACAGCAGCATCCCTCAGGGCACAAGGCATGTGCCCTTCACATGAAGGGCATGTGGAGATCTAGCAGGAAGCAAGAAGAAATCAGTTTTTCCAGCCCTAACCTACTTGGCTGTGCAGCAAATGGAATTTTAACTCACATTGTGCCCAGAGCATTCAATGAGTAACTCCCAAAATGAAGGCTGAGGGAAGAATCTCCTTGTCTAAATTTAAGATAAAGCCTTGAAAGTACAGACAAGGCAGCCAAACATCATTAGTAGCCAGAGAATTTAGACAAGGAAGATAACCCAGTTCTGGTGAGTGGTTTAGGGAAATAATGAAAGGAGAAACAGGGATCTAATAACTTTTTACTGAACTAAAGTTAACCTCCCTCCCTGGGCAGGAGCCTGGGACTGTCTCTGACCACAGTCTGAGCTCAGTGAGTAATTAGCACTCCTGCTGACTTTTTACATCTTTTATAGATATTTGATATTGGATCAACACAGAAATTCGAGTACATGGGCTCATCAGATGCTATGAACTGTTGAGAGGACAGGTCTGGGACTCATTGCTGCTAACAAGTGATTTTTCACAGGACAATGACCCCAAGCCTACAGAAGCTGCATTGGAGGGTGCCTGCCCAGCTGTGCTCACTCCTTGGCATTCTCCAGGACTGACCTGTGAGCAGATTGGCCCATGGCAAGGCCCTGTGCTGGCCCTTCACTACAAACAGCTCAGTTTGGGATTATTCTGAGAACACAGGCACTCCAGGTGGCACAGAGCAGCAGTTTGGGTGGGTTTGGGCTGTGCTGGGTTGGACTCCTGCTACAGCCTTGTCTCACTCCTTGTGTAACACATTAAAACATTCAGTTGCCTGCAGTTCTCCACTGTCCCTCAAGGCAACCTTATTAACAAGGGAAGTTGTCAACTGAGCAATTATCTCAGAACAAGGAAATATTTAATGCTTTGGCACCATTGTCTAGGATTTCCCAATGAACTTTATTGGGAAAAGGAAGCAAATGCACATGCTCAACTCTTTTCTGTGGGAGAAAATAAAATCAGTTTAGTATGAACCGGTGTTTTCTAATTCTGTATCATCCCCTTGGACAAAACAGAGATGTTCAGCTCCTGGCTGCCTTTGTCTCATAGCCAGAGAGTCATGAGTTTCTCATTAATTTTGGGGTGCTCCTCTGCCTCCCCTCCTCTGTAGGACACCGGACCTTGGGAATGAGGGACATGGCACAGGAGCACATGTGCTGCTTCAGGAACTGGCTTCGTCCTTGAGATCCCAAAGGCAGAATGAAGCAGGGAGATGATGATCAGGGTCTGATGATCTCTCTGCATCCCCAAAGCCCAAAATGGTGCTGGGTCCTTGCTGATATTGGTTATGTTTTGATTGGCCTGAGCAGAGATACTCCTATAGTAGGGAGGGAGACTCACCATGCCTCAACAAAAATGTGTCATCTGGTCAATTTTCAGTGGTTTTCTCCTTCCAGTGTAGTGGGAGAATAGAGAAGAGCTGTCTTCTTATTCCTCCCACTTTACTGGACATCAGAATAGACAGGGAATAGTGAAGGACAGCAAAAAGACTCCCCAGCTCCTTTGTGTGCCAGGATGCTCCCCAAAGATCTGGAGAAACCAAATAATTGTAGGAGAGGAGTTTGCTGAGCAAACAAACACTCCTCCTGTGAAATACTGTGAGCAGATTGAATGCTTTCCCTGGAGTTTTCCAATTTTTTCATTAAATGACTCAAAATGAAAACATGCAGAAATGTGGTTGGTGTTTAAAAAGACAGCTTTTGTTAGAGAAATATTATTCTTCATCCTACATATGTGAGCACTGTATGCCTCAGTCTGCCATATGTGTTCCATATTCTCTCACACTTTCCCACATGATGTTTCTCCCTAAGCCTTGGATGTTTAAATACCTGACCAAAACATCTTTGCAAAAAAATCCCCACTCTCCAGTGAGGTGATAACAAGCCCCATGTGTTGCTGACTGGATGAAAATGGACAGTGCATAGACATTTTGACAGCCACCAAAAAATAATGAAAGAAACCAAGAAATCTGGCTTTAGGAAAAAAACCCCCCAAACATAACATAAACCCAAACCAAAACAAACAACAACAAAACAAAAACAAAAACAAAACAAAACAACAACAACAACAAAACCCCCACGCATCTTAAGAGGCTCATGATAAACATCAAAGAGTTGGTGGCACTAAGAATCATCAAACCGTTTAGATGAGATTTCCCAGACAATTTGTTTCCATTTCATCAATACACTGTCTGGTTTTGAACAGTTATGCCTGAATATACCATTTGGAATTTATGATAGATGCAGGAAATAACAGCTTCCTTCTCAAAATCCTTTCCACGTGTGATCCATATGCCTCCAGCACAAAGAGATTGTGGTATCATGCCTAAGTCATATGAGTATCAGAAAGCCAGCTGACTGTCATAGCAGCAAGATGAACCTGGGAACCTGTGATTAGAGATAATGAGCTGTAGGAAATGACAGATTTAGTGTCCCAAAGACAGGTTGCCTGTATCAGAAATGTTTGTATGTCAGGCTATTGACATTGCAGAGCATCTCCAAGCAATTGGTGAAATGTCAAGTTATAATTACAACAAGTATACTTTTTGCTGGAGATCTGGTTATGAGGTGTCTGAGAGTCTTGTATTTCATGAGCTATGTGTTTCCAATATGCTGTTTATTATAATATCCTGGCTTCACCTGTTGAAGATATTGAACACGGTAAAATATACCATTCCAGAAAGATCAAGGACAACTTCAGGTTAAGTTAGCTTGAAAAGTTCTTCTGGGAACTGCATTGCATCTGTGCTTCAGCTGCAGAGCAGCTCTTGAAGGAGAAGAGTTGGTCCATGGAACCCAGGTTTTCCCAAATGGAAATGTTCCTCATCTCCTCATACTGCACCAGAGCCCACAGGTCTGATTTATGGACATGCCCTGTGCTCACAGCTGCCAATGAAGTTTGAATATGTGAAATATAGTGGTGTGCTGGGTGCTCTGAAAGAAGAGCTCCTTGGCCTCTCCTATTACACACCCACAGCTCTGGGAACTGTTTTTAGCTTAATCTTCGTGTGCCTCAGTCTCTCACATTATTCACTCTGAATAATTCTGTACCCATGGCTCTTTGTGTAACTTCTTGCTGAGTCATATCTAGCAATGTTTCAGTAGGGGAAATACAAAACCTTCACTAAGTTTTAATTAGTGCAAATATAAATACATTTCTCTGAGCAATTGTGCTGGGACAAAGTATGACTAATGCCTAGTGCTTCCCATGCACCAGGAGTGCTTGCTGGCAGGGCCCCACCCAGCAAATCTCACAGTAAAAGGCTCAGTCTGCTCATCTAAGGACAACTGAACTGACCCACACACAGTTTGTACTGATGGGTCAAGAGGGGTAAAGATATTTCTGAGATTTTTGAGAGTGATCCTAATTCATTGGACTGAAGAGAAAGGCTCCTCTTGATTTCAAAGAATCTGGGTCGTGCTCTCAAAGCATGAGTGGGAGATTTGCAAATTATAAATTTAACCTGAAGTCAGGTCCTTCATAATCACATGATCAAATGCAACCTGAGATGCTCAGCTTGCTGTCACCACTTTAGATTTTTGAGTCTCTGCCAAAAATTACTCAGGTGTTCAGATGTTTTACACACAGGTCTTTTTGTGTGTGTGTACTTTTATTTCTTTATTTCTTTTATTATTTCTTTATTTCCTCAGCAGACCTCTTCAGGCAAGTTGTCTGGCTGCGGGAGTTTTCACCTTCTGGTTCAGTAGCAAGGATTTTACCATTTTCACAGTAGCTGTGTTAGTCACTGGGAAGTGTTCTGGGTGTACTCTGTGATTGCAAAGCCAGAGCATATCCTGCAGCTCCACAAAGAACACATCACAAAGGATGAGTATGTAAATTTATATTTGTCTGTAAGATAGGTGAGGACCACAAGAAATGCCAAGTTTGCAAATAGTGTCTATGGATTTATGAGGGGATTTTGGACCTAAACCTTTCAAACATCTCTGCAAACCTGATTTCATGCCTCTATAATACCTGGTAGGGATGAGCCTGTGCTCTCCCAAGGAGCACTGAAGTGGTAGAAAGGTGAGCCATACAAGGAGCACAGAGAGCAGTGATGTGGTGCTAGGGGATTCCCGCCTGGGCAGTGTGGAAAAGCTGCCTGAGATAAATCAGCCATTGGCACCTCTCTGAAATGCTCCCTGTTTTTTGTGGAGACAGCACTGTACTTCCCAAAGCCTTCTTGGAATTTGTTGTGACTCCTCAAGGGTCACAACCATTTTCCTGAGCCTTGTTTGGAGTCCTCCGAGGAAGGGCTTGCTTTTCTTCCCAAAGCAGTCTGTGTGATTGACAGACCGTGTGCAGAGGCCAGGAGCAGCTCTGCCCAGTCCCCGTGTGCCCTGCTGACTCAACAGTGACTTCAGCTGCTCCATGAAACCCAGGACTCCTTCAGGGAGCTGATCCTGGGCCCAGCACCTGGCACTGGAGCCCATTCCTCTGCCCCAGAGTTTCTTTCCTGCAAGGAAGAAAGCATTTGGGGGATCTTGACAGCCTTTTATGTGAGTTTTAACGGAGGTCTGAGATGTGAGGCAATCCTTAATGTTACAAATTTAATTGTGGAAACCACTAGTGTGTGGTAAGCGAGCTGATCACAATCTGTAAGGAAAGAAATAACAGGGACAGAGAAGCAAGTGAATATGATGATGAGAGACTGGGCACTTGCCAGGTTTTTGGGAGGGCAAACTGAGCATTGAGTTTGCAGTCTGAACGGCAAAGGAAGGGAAGGGGGCCCCACCCTCTAAATTACTGCCTGTATAACAGGTCTGCAGCAAGAGAAGGCTCCAGACATTGTTAAATGCAATTGTGGCTTCTAAATACTGATGTCTTAACACAGAATATGTTGGAAATACTGCAGATGTTATGAGGGATGGAGGAGAGGAGGAGAAAACTCACACTGGTTGTTTTTTGCATGCCTTAAGTTACTGTAAACATCATGGAGTAAGACTGTTCAGAAATGTGCTGTACCGTGCAAGTGCTCTTGCTCACAGACCCTGGGACAAACTACAGCTTCCAAGTATTTCTGCAGATAAGGAAAATCCTCCCATTGTAGGATGGGGGAGGAGGGAGGATCACTTGGGAAAGATGTAGCATCTTCTGTATTTCCTAACTAGACCCTTAACCATCCCAGCAGCAAACGTTCATACAAACTTCTACTGCCTCTACTGACTGCCTGAGAGAGCTCTCCTCCTTCAGCATCCCTCCTCAAAGAGCAAACAAATAAACAAACATTTTCTTGTGAAAAGGGGTGTTAATGCACCTTCTAGGTCAAATACCCCCACTTAGAGCCTCTGTGGCACATAGCACACATACTCACATTCTGCTTCAGAAAAGCAGGGAACTGGCACAGCCTCTACTTGCCAGCTGAACAGTTAGACTAGTCCAGTGTCCAGTTCTAGTCTAGTTAGTCTAGAAGGAAACCACACCTGCTACTTTAAAGGCAGAGGCTGGAGATGGAGACTAACCCAGTGCCTGTGTTCAGTACAATCCTGGAACACAGACAGCTCCCACCAAACCACCACCAAGCCTAAAGGACAGCACATCCATGTTGGAGGAGAAAAACAGCTAACAACAGAGTTTGCCATTTTTCTAATTCCAGAGGTTACAAACTTTCAAGCAAGTTGTGAGAAATAACTTCATGAGTGGTGGAGGGGTGTTGTACTGCACAGATATGTACAGATACACTAAGTTTGCCTAAGCTAGGCACACCTATTGAGAACACCCTAATATTGGGCTGCAACAGAGACCACCTGCTTTCATCTTTGCTTTTGATAACAAGGAAGCAGCTTTGCCATTTTTGCCTAAGTGCAAATGGGAAGTTGCTCCTTGCCCTCTGTCTCTCTCCCAGCTCTCTCCCTTTCTCAGCACCGAAGCAACTGCTTTGTGGTCTGGGGAGGCCTCAGATTCCTCCCAAATGGAAAAGCCCTTTTTCCCTCAACAAAACATCTGAGGAGGTGCATGGGAAGAGACTGCAGTTGAGCCATACAGCCCCAAGGCTTTGAAAGCCCTGTCTGAAGGTGGGAGCCCTTCCTTTAACCCAGGCTCAGCCCTCCCCAGCCTCTGAAGCAGGTGAAGGCTGCACCCAGTTGATTTTAACCCTTCATGGACTCTAGGCTGAATATTTTGAACTATGGGGCTGTCTTACAATGCTGCATGAAGAGAGAGGGCTTTTCGCACATACCTCTGGCAGGTTCCCAACCTGGTGTCTCCAAGGGGCTTGCTCATCACCATAAATCTGCTTCTGGGGTTTCTCATGCAAAACATGGATTTCTGGGGCACCAGAGTCACTCATTTTTCCTTGTGTGGTTGCCTGATCTTCATGTTCCAAACTCTCTCTAAAGCTTTAAACCATAACCATTGTTTCGTCACCATCAGTGTTTTCCCCCTGAATGCACAGCCTCTGCTGCTCAAGGCAATGCTTGGACAGACTGAGGACACACGGAATTTCTGGAGGAGCAACAGAGATTGAAAGAACTTCCAGTTGCCAAGATAATTCTGGTATTTCAATTCCATTTTCATCAAACTGGGGCAATACTCCCAGATATTATATTTGATTTTATTTTACCTGAGCATACAAAGGTTTTCTGTCTCACTCTCACTTAATTTCAATTTTCAAAAATGTGATCTTTAGAAAGCATACAGCAAGATCAGAGTTTCTGTAAAATGTTTATGAGTCACAAATCCTGATAAATAATACAGATACTTGTCAGGTTCTCATCACCCCACACACTGGGCTCACCTGCCCCTGGCAGGGGGCTGCTCCTGGGGAATTCTGAGCATGCCAGCCAGTGCTGGTGGGTTTAGTGCACTCAGGAGCCATGGTTCATCCTGCACACCTCTCTCCTGGGGTGCTCAAGCCATGCCATTTCATTCGCAAGCTACAGCACATAACTGTCTTATGCTGGAAAAACCTTCCTTCCTCTCTGCTTATCCCTGAGTGCTAACTGCAGTCTGCACAGCCACTCTGCAAGGAGATTTCAGGCTCTCGCATTTACTGAGGGTCTCACCCTGCAAACTGTAATGCAGAACTGGTGCTCCTCCCCTAAGGGAAACATGAAGTTACCTGCAAAAAGATAGGCATTCTTTACCAAATCTAATGAAATGTTAATTTCAAGCGTAGTCCTATGCTGATATGAATATGTGAAAGTGGAGCAATTTTCTTTGACAGGAGTAGTGCTCACGCATGTGCTGGGTCATGATTTTTTGTTACAGAAATGTACGTGGGCTGTATTTTATTCCCAATAGCTGTTTAGAGACAGCCCAGCATGGGAGCTGGAGGTCTTGCTCACTAACAGCCTCTCTGGCTGAGATAAATGGACTCCCCATGACAGTGCAGAATGTGTTGAATTTCAGGAAATCTAAATTCCCATATTTTTCTGGGATGTCCTAATTCTGAAAACACCAATTTTATCAACTGGCTCCAGCCTGTCTTAAAGACATGTTTGAAATATGTAATTTTAGCTCTGAAAGGAAGTGTTTAACTAAAGAGTCAGGAACATACTTCAGATAAAACGTCTACTGAAACAAGGCCAATAAAAGTTTGTGAGGAATTTTAAGGAAATTCGGTTAGATTCGCATGTCACCTGCTGCAAAACAAGCTACATCAATTCTGTTTCTTCCCTTCTTAGCCCTGTTGCAGTAAATAACAGAGAAAGTATGCATATATGAGACTCCTGGTGTTCTTCTTCAGCACTATAATCTTCATCTGTTATGCCTCAATACCCTGTGTTATTTCAACAGTGGTGTTATCCACAAGAAGTTACTCATGCTATTCAAAGTCAGACTGTGGCTGAAAGGGGAAAGAAAGAAAAGAGGCACTTGAAGAACCTTTGCATGACTTCAGAGATTTTTCTGAAGTCAAAAGGTTTGTATTAAGAACCAGAACCATCATGACTCACATATTCCTAATCAAAATGCTGGGTGCGTGAAAAGCTGTTCAGTCGTTCAGAGACTGAACTACGACTCCTTACAAGAGGAAAATAATACACACAAGGGGAAGCACTTAAATAATTGATGTGCTTTTCTTTTATCTGCTTGTAGGAGTGACAAGAAATCTATGTAGCTGGCACTAATGGATAGCATCTGTATGTCAATAATTGCTAATGAGGAAGAAATAGGAGAGCATTTGTCCTGAAGTGACTGATCTTTCTTTCTTTATCTCCCTGTGTTACAATGGGAAATTATTAGTGTAAGTTTTAGAATTCTGTTCACTCTCAAATCTCAAAAGGCTTTCAAATGCCTTTTTTCGGTATTAATTCAATCAATCCAAGATGACTGTACCCTTGCTTATATGTAATCTGCATTCTGGCATTTAAGATCCTTTTTTTACATCTTCTGTACTACATTCAAACAACAAAATAAAACTTTGTTTGTATCACATGTTTCATTTTCCATTCCACAACAGTGAAAGGGTACAGCCATGCTGGAATTGAACAGACACCAGTAATTTAAAAACACCCAATGCTTTCATCATGAAAAATTGCATAACCATTTCCAGCACTGAAGTAGGGTACACTTACTGAATAAAGTCTCTTGAAAAATTATTGGTGTTATCAAGCTGTTCATATCCAGCTATTTAAGTCAAAGATTGTATTCAGCCATTCCCCCCAACTTGCTTTTCTGAGGGAACAATTACACAGCTGTTCCTGCTGCATTCTTGTGTGGGCTGAGAGCAGTCTAAAAACTCTGGCACTAATTTCCTGTAGCTACAAAGTGCAGCTCCCCAGGTTGTTCGTGAGGCATACCCTTTGCAAAGAGGTTCCTGGAGCAGTGCATACACTTGACACTAATATTGTGCTTTGGTTAACTTATTTATAGCCGTGTGCATGTGTATACACGGGCACATGCACAGGGCTGTAGGGTTTGTGTTAGAAGCAGGGCTCTGGATTGCAGCCACATTGCACTGCTAATGATATCTGTCACTGCACCAACTTTTTGTAGCTGTATTATCTGGCTGCATTCAAAACCAAGGATTTTAGAAGTACAATTCCAGTTTTGCTATGCTCAGTGGTTTCAGCAAAGGGGCATTTCTGCACTAGTGAACACTAATCAGTGTATTGGAAAGTTTAATGATGATTTTTTGCAACTTTTTTATGGAGTGTTAAGTTTTTAACTGCTAAAGTTTTAAACTTTGACCTAGCTACTCAAAGAGCAATAGCCACAAAGAGAATTATTTCAAAATTCCTTGACATGAAAAGCAAGATGTCAGCAACTGGTTCACTGAGATTGCTTAATAACTCTGATGGAGTACCACCATTTCTCTCTCCACTGCTGGTTTTGTGCATATTTTTATATGCATATATGCATCCAGATGTCTGTAAGTACAGGAACCAGAATATTTAGCAAGGTCTGAGAAGCAGGTGTCCCTTGGAACAGGTTGGTTGTGTCTGGCCTGAGACAGGCCTGGAAGCAGGGCTGAGCAGCATGGGAGAATTATTGGGGAAACAGAGAGAAATAAACCCTTGCTCTGTGTATGCTGGCACATTTCTGATCCACATTTAAATATCACTTTAGTTTTCATTCCTGCCCATAAAAAACTGCTTCCTTCCCTCAATGCATCCATGAATGTTTTCCTGGCAGAAAACTCGAAGGTCCTTTCAGCAGCAAAGGTAATTGAGATATCAGTAACTTCTGCACACAAGATGCCATGCACTCTCACTATCAGTTTCATCATTAATATCAGATGCCAGCTGATACTGATACTATCACCCTGAAATATCCCACCCCCAACTCAGAGTGCTTAATAAGCAAACTGGGCCAGGCCCTTAAAATCAAAGCCTGGAGAAGCGAAACTTTGCTGGTTAACACTTCACCCATTTGAGCAGGTAAGCAGGAAATACTAATTTTCATGAGCTGAAATACTCATTTTCATTTTAGCTGATAGCAACAGCCCAGGGAATTGTGCATGGTGCAGCTCACTCTGCACCATATACATAATTTATATTTTTCCACTCTAGTTATGAGTGCGCCGTTTTGGATTTGGGATTTGCTTTGCAGCATGGAAGCAGAGAGAGGAGGAAAAAAGCAGTGCACTGCAGCAGTCTTCTCCTTCTCCAGCTGCACTTTTTAGCCCAGAACCTCCTCTCTGGTGCACAGCCTTCACAGACCAGTGGAACAGGAGTGCTACACAGTATGTCGTATACATATATTTTGTGAAAAGATAAATGCTTGCCATGGCAAAAGAAAAAAATAAAAGGTGTTTCCAGTAGTCCATCTCTTTATTACTAAAATGCCTTGGCAGTGAATTAGGCTATCATTTTGACAACAGTTTCCTTTTGTACAGGCAACCTAGATAATATTTACAGTTCCTATAGAAGTTTTTTAAAAGCAGCTGAGAAACCTGCTTCTTGCTGACGTGCTCCTTTGCTCAGTGAAGTTTGACAGATACAGCCCTATGCTCCAGCAAACGATTCCTTCCCAGATACAGGCAAAGTGTGCAATGCACTTATTTTTAAAATAATGTACGTTTCTGTTTCATTTCAGCAAATCAACCCTTTGCATTACATTTATCTGCCCTTGCTGTGCCCGCTACCATCCAGGAAGGTTTATCAAGGAGCGAACAGGACACACACACACAGTGCCGGGTCCTGCAGCACCCATCCCCACAAACTCGCCTTAGTGAGCTGAAGCCTGCACACATCGACACCATCATCCCTACGGATACCGACACTCCAGCCCATCTGTCTGAATCCCAGAACCCTTTCTCCTACCCAGCCCCTGTGCCTTCAGACACAATCCAGGCATTCCCACCCTCGCCAGCCCTGCAGCACGGACCAAGGCACGGCCCCAGGATCTGCGGTGCTTTTCAGGGAGTTTCTGCTCTCCCCGCTGCGGCTCCGGCTCCCTTCGACAGCAAGCGGCTCCGCGTGTGACTTTGCAATCTGAGAATGTGAAGCGGTCGGCAGGACACCGGGGTAAATATAAATCTGGCGCTTACCCACAGGCAGTCCCTCGCAGTCTGACATCGTGAGAGAAGTCCTCCTCACCGGGGGCTTGGGAAAACCACGGCAGGACCGCAAGGGCAGATCCTTGTCTTTGCAGAGGCAAGTGGGGAAAATATCTAACAGTTCAGAGCCACCCTTCTCTTGCACTCCACATCTACCCACCCAGAGAGCTGTAGCAACAGTCCCGTCCCTGCCTTCTCATTATGGGATGCAAAGATAAGAATGTGCTTTTGTGCCAAAAGAGTGTGCTATTGGTGGATAAATTTGTTGTCATCCCTCCCCTTCGCAGAGTTTCCTCTTTAATGTCACAGAGGCACATTACCCTGTCGGAAAGGCCATCGAATATTTATGAAAAGGCTTTTAAGAGCTAAGCCACAAATCTGCGCGGGAGAACAGAGCTAATTGCTGTGCGGTGGGGTTGGTGCTGCAGCCACCCCGCAGGGCTCCCCTGCTTCCCGGGGGGCTGCGGGGGGACCCGATGGGCTGGGGGAGAGGCTCTGACATCTGCTCTGCACCCTCTCGTTCTGCAGGGTGTGAGTACAAACGCCCCTGAAAGGGGGCACAAGCAGGGTGTATCTCTTTAAGGAGGAAGGAAAAAAAAAAAAGTCTTTGTTTATACTGTAATATCTGAGAAATTGTTTCGTGACACTGTTACCAAAGGCTGTTTCGTAGTTTATAATACTATTGTGAGTGCAGATTCCTCTGTAACTTCATGACTTTTCTTGCTTAAAACATGCCACTTTAATGCCAGTTTAGTGGCTGCTCCTACAATTTGTTTTTTTAAATCTTTGAAAATGTTTATGTGGGATTTGCTTGATATGAGATTCCCAGACTGGCACAGTCAGTGGAGAGTACCCCTGCACACTGATGTGCTCATTAGGCACCTTAATGAAGTGCAAGCAAAGGCTCTGGCAGCGTTAGAGCCAGGCTAGGCTTGGCAGAGACATGTGCAGGACCTGGTGGGAGCCTCAGAACCGGGGGAGGGTGCTGATTTGCTGCCACTTTTTCTCCTGGGAATGATCATGGACAGTCTGGGCTCTGCCTGACTCAGACCTTTCGTGTCTGAGCCCTTCACAAATGTCGGGGTTTTGGACCCAGAGCCGGAGGGAGGGCTGGCAGGAGGCAAGGGGGCCTCCGTGGGGGGTTCTCTGGGAAATTCTTCCAGGCCATATGGCCAGAGACAGTCCCTGGGGGAAATGAGCCATCGGGAATACCTTCCTTCAAAATGCCTTGAAGAAAAAAAAGCATAAATTACATTAATTATACTAGGAGCTCAGGGTGCCCAGCACCTCTAAAAAAATTGTGCTGTTTTTACTCAGATGCTTCAGCCTAAGCACCCAAAGGCTGACACTGCTGGCTCTGCCTGAGCTCTCCCTGAAGAGAAGCCTTTTAATACTCTGCTGGTTACTCAGCAGCACAGCTAGCCATGGATTCAATTCAGGATGTCAGGCCTCTGACTAAGAAGCAAAAATAGCTGCAAAAGTAGATTGTGACACGTTCCCAAAACCATTCCTCGGGTTGCCTACACAGGGCTGGGCAAGCAGAGCCAGAAGTGTCTGGTGGCCACCGGGGCTGGCCAGCTTGAGGATCTGTTGGCACAGTTCTGTCAGGGCAGCCCTTGTCAGTGCCTGCTGCTTCAGCTGCTCCTGCTCCTGGAGATATTCACTGGTGTGAGGCTCACCTGGAAGGCAGAGCCTCAGGCTGTGTTCTCTGCCAAAGAGGCTGTACAAGGAGGAGAAGTGCAGGGCATCAAGCCTAACCTCCCCATCCTGCTGCCACCCACAGACACAAGGAGTGGCCACCAGCTATTCTGGCAGTCAGGGAGACTGGTCTGGTCTTGATGTCTGGGAAAGGAAGAAGGCCTAAACCAGACTGGGGGACTTTTCTTGCAGTGTCATCTGACTGCAGAAACATATTGCTCCAATGTGTGACAATCAAAGCTTTTTTAGGCCGGCTGTGAAAAGGCAGGCTCCCAGCTCTGCAAGCATTTGCGTGCCAATTTAACTTCAAGCCCCACCGAAGTTCCTGGAACTGCTCACAGTTATAAACACATGCGTAAGTATTTGCAGGATTAAGGGCTCGCCATTTCTCCTTGTATTTGGAGCAAACAGCTGCAGCTGGTTTTGAAGTTACCTCTCACAGCTGTGTGCTGGTGCTCTCCACTGAAGGTTAGAGCCCTCTAGCAGAGCTGGAGAAGTGCCTGCAGGGAAGGCACGCCAAATCCCAGGCTGGTGTCTCATCTGTCTCATCTTCCAGAGGAATTTAAGAAACCTCTGCCTGAGTAACCCCCATTACATTGTCCACGGCCATGTCTGCTGCAGGTGATCAGCATCTTCTGGGAGAGAGGCAGAGAAGACAGCAGAGAAGACTGAGGTGGAAGGACAAATACATCTTAAACCATTACAGCAATAGCTGGCAAGATCTCATCTGCCAGAGCCCTTACTGGGATCTGGTCTTGGGAGAACTTTCAGCGAAACACTAAAGCAGGTCAAAAGTTGAACAAATCAGACCTAATTCTTACAATGATACTCACAAACAAACACCTTCTTTTGATGTGGATACTTCAATCAAAAAATTAGCTTTGATCCCTGGATACTTTAGTTATAATGGTGGGTTTTGATAAATTATAAGACTTTTTTATTTTTTCTCTGATTAAAACAGAGTATTTTAGATTCCCCCATTACTCAGCCTGAAAAGAGAAGAGCCATGTTTGTTCTTGGAAAAAGGCCAAGCCTGGAAAATTTAGGTCTGACAGAGAAAGTTTTGGGGAATTTATGAATAAGCCTGGTGTCTCCCATGGCAAAAAAAGGCACAAGTCAAAAACTGAAATAAACAATAAAAGGCGAGAGGTAAAGCACGTATTATTTCAGCAGGTATTAAACTAACATGAGAAATAGGCTAAATATTTGCCAATAACTGCTCTCACTTAGGCTTTCCAAGGAACTGGAAGGATGCTTATCCCTCAACACACAGACAGAACCATTTATAAATCTCTTTCCAGCGTTCTACTCCCTGACGCACAGCCATCTGCATAAATCCATGACAAGTACCATGACTGAGGTAGTAAATGTAATGTATAGAAGGAAGTCACTGGAGTATTTCCTAAAAAAGATTTTCCTGGACCATTTAGTCTCCTATGGAAGACAGTTGCATTTTCCTCGAGCACCTCAAAATGCTTAAGCAGTTGTTATGGTGTTCCCTCTCCGGAGATTTCCAGGAAGAATTACCTGCCCAGGAATGTTGCAGATGCCCCATCCCTCAACATGTTCAAGGCCAGTCCTGACAGTGCAAATTCAGCTGGAGCTGAGTTGATATGCCTGGGGAAAGAGGGCATATTTCGGGAATATCTGCCACAAGTACACAACTGCCTTAGAGCCCAAATACTGTCACCTGTATAAGACATATAGTGGAACTTTAGTTTCTCATCTATGTGTTTACACATAGGCATGATCTGTGCCTGATCTAAGTGCCTAAATATTGTGGAAAATCTGGACTTTAAGGTTTCAAATCCCTTGGGGAGGTCATAATTTTCCCTGGGACGTGACTGACTCAGCAACCTGACTGTGAAAAGAGCCTGATCCACCTGAAAGCTCCCAGCTGGACCAGAGCTTTTGCTCTTGCTGACTTGCCTCTCACTCAGCCATGGATGGAGCCAGCCTCACCCAAACCTCACAGGAAGAGCAGCCACTGTGGGATCTCAGGCCTTGCCAGACTCTGGCTGCCTGCTGACATTACTGGCAGAAGGGCTTTGCTAAGCTCAGCACTGCTACAGAGGCATGGGTGAGTTGTTCTGCTTCCCTCTGCCTTTCTCTCTCCTGACAGAGGGAAATCACGAGAAGTGAGAATTATTTCTTTGGCTAACCAAGTCAGATCTGATTATTAAATCTGCAATTCTCCATGAGATTGAAGCAAGCGCCTTACTGCCCGCTTCGGCAGGCGTTTATATCTCCCATCAGCATGATTTCCACGCAGTTTAAGGAGAGAATGGCTGAAATGCGCTTCTCCCTTCTAATTTATGCAAATTCCCTCGGGTTCTTTCCTGCCATGTGAAGAGATTTTTGACTGTTGTGTAGGGAAGATTCACGGCCCGGGGAGGGGGAGGGGAAGGACACGGCTAGAAGAGAAACTGCAGGCTGATGTGAGCAGGTTGGCATCAGGACGTGGATGGCCTTCTCTCAGAGCACTGAAGAGCCCAAAATGTTAGGAATTTGTTTGCTAAGACATGTTTCCCCCGCCCCCCCCGCCTTGAAAAGCCCTGCAGTTGTGGGGATAGAATGTGCCTTTCTGTACTCTAGTGTGACAGGTAAAATCAACCACAACTTTTGGGTTGCACCCAGTTAAAGGGCAGAGAAGCAAGAGGGGAGCATGCTGGCACCAGCCTCACTGTCAGCCCCACACCTCCTGAGTCACTGACAGGACCTTGATGAAGTCCCAGATGTACCTATGGGATCAGTGGGCCAAATCCAGGGCCAGTGGGATGCTGTGCCACACATATATGTGGCGGAGAAATGAGCTGCTGCTCAGATGGGCTTGAACATCTGTACAGCAATCAGCAGAGGGAAAAGCAACCGGGCTCTGTGAGAAGAAGAGCGCCCAGGAAATCCTAATTATTGGAATTTTATTTCATTATTGTTTTCTGACACATTCTCTTCACATTTCAACTTGATGGATGGGGAGTGTAATAATGCAACTTCAGGAGGAGCTGGTGCTCTTGACAAGATCTCATGTGGGTTCATCCAGAGAAGGAAGAGTGGATAAAAATAGGCAAGATACAGCTGTCAGCTGAAACAGCCCTCTAGGAAGCAACAAATACAAAAGTAATAGCAGCCTCCCAAAATAACTAGGCATGTCATAATTTTGCATTTATCTCTTTTTTTAAAAAATGTTATTAGCAAGATTTTCACTAGTAAAAACTGAATCTGAGCTTTGTATTCAAGAAAGGAAATTTCTCCATCATCTCCTATGATGTCACCCCAGAGAGAAGATTAGAAGATTAACTATGTCAGGTGACACCAATCCAGCAGCAGGGAAAATAACTTTGCACATTCAAAAAAAATGGGGGAGAAATTCCAGCTCTCTCTAAGAAATGTGAACCTTACCAGTGATAATTGCTGGCTCAAAGAGAAAACACTTCATGCAAATGTTCAAATATACAGTAAATAAAATAAGAAGAGCAAAGATTCAGAAGAGGATTTATCTTAAAGAAGAAATTAATTGATAGTCTGAATCTTGGTGGCATTTTCATCTCATCTAATTTATAAAAGGTTGCATTCCCTGGGGGGAGTTATGAAAGACCACTGCAATGATGTGAAGAAACAAAACAACCTACATTTGAAAGACAAAACTGCCTTTGAGCTGCCACAGTTCTTGCTGACAATGACTTTTGACATACTGAGCCAAAAAGAACCTGCTATGGTGCTCAGGTGAGATGCATTTACAGAAGGATGGATGAAAGGTGAGCATGACAGTGTGAGCCCAGCTTTTGGCACCTGCTGACAAACATGAGTGGCTCTTTGCTAGCCAGCTCTGCAGGAGTCACCCAGCTCAGGGGACGTAGGCCAGAGCTCTTTTCCCATCAATACATGGTAGATTTTCATGCTGTAATTACAGTTATTGGCAGTTCTCTCTGCAGAGGTTTCAGGTGTTACTGAATTGTCTCCCAGTGAACATAAAAAGCCAAGAGGAATTATATGATTCAGTCTGATCTTGCTGCTTTTGGGTTTAAGGGCATTGCTGCTGTTTATTTTACTGGGTTTGAGTCTTGCACAGATGAGTGAAGCTGCATTTGCTCTGCACAGATCTGATAGGAAAAAACATTGAGCCCTGAATGTAAATATTACAGTTTTATGTGGTGGGTTTGAGGAGAAGGTGAGAGTCTTACAAACCTGATTTGGCAGCTGCAGAAATAGCATTCAGGCAGACAGATGGTCTCTGCAAGGAGGGAAGTCTTTAAAAGATTCACAGATTAATGAGCTCTGCCAGGATTTTAGTGGTTCCTACCAAAATTCCTATAAATCAGTCTAACTGGACAGGGAGGAGGTGGAGACCAGAGGAATCAATAACTTGCCCAGAGAGCTTGTATATCCAAGGTTAGCTGACAAAGGCTTCAGAGCTGGAAAATCTCGAGAGCAATTACAGAGGCAGAGTGTCATCCTTTAGGAAGGCAAAAGCCACAGTGTTCATCATGTACTATCAGTGCTCTGGGGACTAATTGCAGCTGCCTGTGATCAAGGCTATCAGTTTGGTGATAAAAGAAGGTGAGGTGTCAGCCGCACTGAATTATTGGCTCATCCTAGGAATTCTGAAATTTGTTTTGAGGGAGTGAAAGCATCCTCTCTCCACTGCAGGTCAGAGAGAGATCACACCTTCACCTACCTTTACTAGAAGCAGCCCCAGAGAGCACAAAACCAAGGCAGAACATTTACAACAGCCAAACACAGTCCTACCTTCAGACAAATTACATCTTATCTCCATTCTCCTTTCCAGGACTTTCTCCCTGCACTGTGCTATGTCAAGCATAGAAAGATGTTTTCACCAAGCTGAAAGTGAGATGTTAAAATTGTCACTGGCCAAGGTTAGCCACAACAGGTAACAAAGAGGTCAGGCTTTCATCCCAAATTTGGAACAGGAGCAAACTATGCTTTTGGGAATGACCAGTAACAGAAACAGAGCACCAGAGAGATCTGATCTGATAATTGTCCAGCTGTTCATCTGTCCAGCTGGTTTCCTCTAGCAAAGCAACTGCTGTCCCCAGAACACTGAGTAAAGCTCTGCCATGCTAGGAGACAGAATTGATTAAGAAATTGATAATGGAAGCAGAGGTGAACAGCAGGGAAAATTATTCATTAGGGTGTCTAAGTATGGTGCCCTTTACAGCCCACTTTCATTTGCTTTTCTGCAAATATTGGTCACCAGTGTTTGACAGCAGGAATGCTCTGGGAGGAGTTTCCATCCTCAGTCACTTGGAGCCGCCTCCATCTTATAATAAACACAGCCACAATTAACGGAAGTGGTGACCTTGTTGGCAATTTCTGAAAAGAGGACGAGACTCCCTGGGAATAGTGAATCAAGCAGATTATTACCACTTAAGTAACCTCTCTAAGTCATGTTGTGGGTGAAGCATGTTGCTGAGGCAAAATGAAAGCCTGCTTGTGACTGCTTAAATAGCACACAAGTAGTTTTTTCAAACAGTTTTCATTGAAAACGGGATTAGATTTGGTTTAAGTTTTCTGATATTGATGTTTTTCACTACAGGCATCTCCAGCTATCTCATGAAGAAATTCAAGGCTGCCTTGGTGTTGTCAGACTCTTGGGTTTGAGGGTGGGAAGCCTGGGCTAAGATGCAGAGCAGGGACTGCCTTGGAGCTGAGCTCAGGCTCCTGACAGGAATCAGAATCCCCCCTCTGCCAGCAGGGAGATGGGGAAATCCTGGAAGGGAGGTTTAGTGACATCCCTGGGGTCATCCTGTGAGTCCATGGCATGATGGAAGGGGAGCCTGGCCCCTTCCAGGGGGAGGGGAGGAAAAGGAGGCCTTGCCTTCCACAGAAGGCAAAGGAAGGAATTTATTAAATCAGTCAGTTTGGAGTGCTGCCTACAAACATGGAAGCCTAATTTACTTATTGTTATAAAAAAATAAAGAGAAAAAATATCTGTTTTGGTTCAATGCTCATGAAAGTTGTAACAACCTTTATTCTTCTTTCTTATTAAAAGTGTGGATGTATGAAAGATATATTTGTGAGATGGCCTGATCTGGCACTGATATCTTGGGGTTTTGGATGGATACAGCTGCTGCAGGACTGCTGGAAATGAGGCTTTAAGTGTGTGATATCCTCTCGCTTACCCAAAACCTCTGCCTCAGTGTACTAAAGTGCTGCAGCTGGTCCAGGAGTGCCCTTTGGACACTTGCCAGCCTGGCTGCAGCTGCTGCATCACCAGAGAGCTGTGGCAGCTTTGTGATTTGCCTGGTGTCCATCTGGCTGCTCTCTGGTAAGCTGCAATCACTTCTGCAACTGGAAATCTTACAATCACTCTTGAGATATGCAGCAGTCCAGCAGCAAGTGCTTCTTTCAATATATAAGCAAATGTCCCAGCCTGCTCTGGGAGCTGGAGGCATTCAGGAAGTTCAGATCAAATATTTTATGCTTTAAAATTGGAGCAACAAGCTTTCTTGCAATTTCTTAACTTGATGCATGGAGCTGCTTTTTCGTTCTTCCTCTCCAACTCTGGTCCAGAGAGGCAGAGAGGATGTGGGGATGGAATTTCCCCCTCTGCCTTTCCTGCACACAGGCACTGTACCCTCACTGGATAGTGAGGCCAATCCCAGCATTCTCACATGCAGTTGAACAAACCCAAGGACTCTCATCTCAGGGCAGAACCAGGGTTGTTTCTGCCTCTCAGCATTCCCCAGGGCTGCCTCTTGCAGTTCTCTGTGAGGCCTTGTCCATACTGTGCCTTTACTCTCCTCCAGCAAAAACCCAAGCCAATATTTCTGCTTTATCCCAGATCCATTCCTCATCAATCATTTTATTAATCCACAGAAATTACAAGAATTAGAAGTAGCAGGTGAACACTTGCCTCTGAAAAGGTGGTTTACAGCTAATCGACAGGGCTGGCACATAAAATCATCATTGTATGTACAGAGCAGATCCAGATGTGCTGAAGGGCCATTCCCAGGCCATCACTACAGCAGCTGATGTGCACTGATCAGGGACCCTGTCTTTCTTGAAGTACAGTGTCAGTGTATAGTTAGTTACATTTTATTGCAATATTATACTTAAAAGTTACTAAATCTTATTAATGACAAGATGTTAAATTTGCATGGAATAGACCAGAGAACACTAAAGGCTGCAGAGCTGAGACTTGAACCACCATTGATATTCTTTCCCTTTAATTTAGAAAGCAGTAGAAGCCTAAGAGAAATTTGGCTCGCAGCACAGCCCACATATAAGGAAATTCCACGTATGGTCAAATGTCAAGTTGTTTCTCTTGCAAAGGGCAATGTGGCAATTGTATTTCCATTTGCAGAGAAGTTTTTTCCTTTGAGCTGAGTTTTTCGGTGGGGGAAGGGAAGAGAGAGAAAGCAAAGTGAGCTTTTCCTTTCAGCACACATGCATTCAGAAATCTGGCTGCTCATTTTGAAAAGGTCGTGGCTCCCTTCATCGCTCCTCCCTGTGGCACAGCCAGGCCAGCCACACCTTTGCCAGATAAAAGTTTAGTCCTTGGAAAGGCACACGGTGCTTGGCACTGAAATAACCAAGACTCCCATCCACCTACCTAGACACAGAATTTGTCCCAGTGCTGTCTTGCCATTTAAATATTCTTTTTCATTGCTGTTTCCTCAAGAAACAAGATTTGCACAGTGCCTTTGGTAATAAATCCTCACCCTAGTTCCAAGTAAAAATGAGGTTCATAGGACATTGAAGTTCCTACAGCTTCCAGAAAGCATCTGGGACTCTTAAGAGGAGAAATTGGAGTAGTTAAGGGTCACACTTGTCCACACTGTGAAGAGGCAGGTAGCAGGTGACCCACTGTCACTGTGTGTGTCAGGGTGGCCGTGCAACACACACAGAGCCCCAGAGCTGCCCTGCGTGTGCCACCTCTCTCCCTGCCAGCAGCACAGACAGGGTTACACAGACACAAGAGGAAGGTGGAGATCCTGTATGGGAGGCTGGAGTGTCAGGCAGTGCTGCAGTGGGGGATGCTGGAGGGGCCATGGGGCACTGCTGTGACGTGCTGGGGATGCCAGAGAGCCTGGGGTGTAAAAAAGAAGTCATTGCAACGGAAAAAAAGTAGGGAGAAGCAAGCCAGTGTTCACTAGCACTGCAGGAGTTCAGGGTCTGCTCTTAGCAGCCAGCCTGCCCAGGGCCCACTGATGCCCTGACCCACAGGGCTGAGCTTCTATAGGGCTCAGTTCTCTCAGGAGGAAGCTGAAAACATGTCTCTTTGTTTCTCTGAGCCACCTTTATCATCTTCACCTTCCTCCCTGACCTTCCTGCCTCTGCTGTCCTCCTCTTGCACTGCTCAGAGGAGGGAGGCACAGCTTCCCCAGCTGTGAATGCTCCTCCCTGGCCATTTCACTGCTTTGCCAGGTCATCACCAATCTCAGAGGAGAGCCCCGAGCTCTCCCTGCTCTCCTTTGCATTTTCACTGCTTGCTGCTATTTTTTGCTGTGCAGTATTTGGGGGAGGAATGCAGCCTGTCCCAGGGAAAGGGCTGCTGCTGCCAGGGCTCAGCAGGCTAAGTTTAGTTCCTGGCTCTGCCAGGGATTGCCTCTCTAACACTAATCAAAGATTAGGTTTCTCCCTGCCTCAGTTTCCCTCTGTAGAGAGCAAAGTTCCCTCTTGTAGCCTGCCTGGGGTGGGAGCTTATACAATTATACAACTTGTTCACACTGCTCCTGTCTCTGCAGCTCCTGCCCTGGCCCAGAGCTCAGGGTACTTTATAGTCAGTACAATCATGGTATGTTTTCATCAAAGGTCTTGTTACACTAGTGATATGAAACACAAAAATACTAACTAGAGCCTAATTATAGTTCTTCACAATAAGCCTTTTTATTCTGTATGCAGTTTCATTTAATTAGTTCTAATTCTCCAAGAAATGAAATTACTTTGGGATTATTCTCATAATACTGAATATTGATGTGAGAGCTGATGTGGCCATAAACAGTCTGTCAGTGTTAGAGCCCTTCCCGTAGGTTTCCCAGGAAGAAGTCAGTGTTTGGAGGTGTAACCAGAGCTACTCTTTCTGTAGGAATGAAATGACATGAGTCTATGAGCAACAAGAAAAGAAAACCCTCTGTGTATGAGCTGAAGGCTCAGCTTGATGCTGTCTCTTTAAAAAATTACTCAAATAATACATTAAAAGGCAAACCTCTTCTATCACATACATATTTCATCTGCACCTTGGAACTGTAATTAATGGCACAGGAGGCTTCATTTGACAAGCTGTCCTCAGGGCAGACTTTTTACTTCTATCTACATCAACAGTGCTCTCTGCTGCTGTTTCCCTTGGCAAAACTCCTCAGCATCACTCTGCTCCATAGCAGGGAGGCGAGCAGATGTGAGGCTAATCCACGTTTCTCTCTCCATTGATGAATACTTCCCTCAGATACAATAGGACTAAAGAGAATAATTTTTCAAAGATGGAAGAAGAAGTGTGGGGAGACACACAGCAGGAGGTGAAGAGAAAACGCCTGTTTGTAAAGGCTGCCTGCTGTGTGAAATGATCAATGCTAATTCAAACTGAATACGATCGAAATGAAACACCAAGGGCCAAATTAGTCCCTGGTGCAGCACCAGTAACCCAAAGGCAGATGACTTGATTTCACTGAACTTAAGCCAGGAGTGAACTTGACCCCCAGGGTTACGTGGTATCCAACAGTACAGCCAAGAAAGCTGAAATACATCACGGGCATCCAAACAGGGGTGTTCTGGCTGTGGCTGCTGCTCCAGCATGTGTAGAGTTTTCAATTCTTGAGCACTGTCATCTCTGACAACTATTTCTGGTGGTCATTTACCCCATGCTTTTCATATCAGTGATGGTAATTTAACTTTGTCTTTACGAAAAGGTTGCAGAGGTTCTCCAGAAATATGAAGAATAAATTAGCAGTTAGGTTTATGTACTTATCGGATATTGGACAAGCTGTATTTTTTAAACCAATTTAGTTGGGGGTGGGGGGAAGGGCACAAGAAGTGGTAACCTTTCTGGAAGATCTGCCTGATGTAACACATGCTCATACAATGTGTACTGAGTCCATCACAAAGCAAGTCAGCCTGCAGTAGGATGGAGATGCACTGACATTGACTCCAGGAAGAGCTGAGGTGCTCTGAACCACAGGATCCCAAGGGCTTTCAAACACTGCTTTATGAAGTTTAGATTTTGAGCATGAAAGAATTCAGGGTTCACTTTTCCCATCATTTTTGTAGCATGTAAAAGCTGAGGCTGCTGACTGAGCTTGGTTTCTCTGTCTGAGGGGCCATGGGCTGCTGCAGTGTTACCCAGCAGCTCTCTGCAGGGACACATGACATTGTGGCAGGGACCATTCCCAGGCTCAGCACAGCAGCTCTCTGCAGGGACAATGCCATCATGGCAGGGACCATTCCCAGGCTCAGCACAGCAGCTCTCTGCAGGGACAATGCCACCACGGCAGAGACCATTTCCAGGCTCAGCCCAGCCTGTTTGCACAGACTCTTCTCTGTCTGTCCAGGGCCTGGGCAGCCACCCAGCAGCTGGGCAAGGAGGAGCTGAGCTCAGTGGGAGATTTGCCACCAGCTCTCAGGGTACTGGGGCTCTCCAATTGTGGATAATACAGCCTGGTTAGAGACCAGGTACATTCCCCTGAGGATTTTTAATACCCAAAAGAACAATTTCATGTTTAGTGTTCTGGCTCTAGGGTTTATCCTGCTGATCATCTGGAATCTGGCAGTAGCTAACACTGCTCTCCTTACCAGAGATTCAGATACATACTCACATTGCCAGGTTGGATGGGGCCCTGAGCAATCTGGTCTAGTGAAAAGTGTCCTTGCCCATGGCAGGGGGCTTGGAACTAGATGATTTTTAAGGTCCCTTCCAACTCTAATCATTCTATGAGCCTATAAAATCTCAGACTTGGGATGGCATTGAAAGCTTAAACTATTGGATGAGATTTTATGAAACCATAGCAAAAACTTGGCTTTTTATCTGGCTCTCTTTCAAGATTGTATCTGGTTTTAATTTGTTTTTTGGATCTTCCAAAGAAGCATTTAATTCTTTTGGGTGATTTATCCACACCTTGTTATCCACCACCTACATGTCTCTTACTATATAATTTAATAGAGCAAAATACTGCTTCAAGCTCATATCTATAGATAGCCCTTGAAATAGTTCTTTTGAGTAGCATCATTGATCTTGTCAGGACTAAATGCTGTGAGATATAAAACACACAAGAATGAGGGAAACTATCAAACTTTGAAATTTTGAGACTTATATAGATACCTGATGTTTCCAAAATAGCTCTGAAAGCATGGGCACTAATACAGCTCCATGGTGAGGTGACACAGGTTATTAAGTCAGTGATGAAGAACACATAACAGAGACAGAAATGTCAATATTGGACATGGGAAGCTTTGAGGACAGAGCAGTAAGTCAACAGAAACACATGATTTCAAGTAGAAAAGGCTATTTGGACCTGGTACCCAAAAGCTACAGGAACTAACAGAGATGTCATTCTGTTAACCAGTCAACCACCTTGTGCTGGGGAGAAATGAAGGTGTAGTGAAATAATAAACTGAAGGCAGTGACAAGCTATAGGAGCTTCAGTAAGGCTTCAAAGTCTCTCACTTTTACAGCTGGATGGATGCTACCTCTGGTCTTCCTGGGGAGGCTGGGCTGGCAGCTGGAGAGTCAAGGGGGTCCCTTGCATTGTGCACAGAGGGAGGGGTCCCTAGGACTGGGGTAGAGCCTTGAGAGAGCCCTGTCACTGCCATTGCCCCCTCAGGCCTTACACCACTGAGTGATTAGGCCCCATGTCTCCTTCTGAGGGAACCAGAGCTGCTCACACCCTGAAGCAAGCTGCACACTGCGGGCCTGGAGGGAGCTGGAAAGGACATCCCACCTATCCAGGTCCTAATGCCTTGACTGGCCCTTAGAGAGTAAGGTGTCCTTTTGCAATCATGCATAAGGATTTGAGAATCTCTGTGAGTGCAGTGTCACCTGTAGAGTCATCAGTGCCTTGTGAGGATGATGGGAGAGAGGGAAGGCTGGCACCCACCTGACTGGTGGTAGTGTGGCCCTTGTGACCTTCTGAAGAATGCTCACCACTCAGGCCAGCAATGCTGCAGCACAGGCTGCTGAAATGGCAGGGCAACAGCTGGATCTGCTCCTCTGGTGGGTGCCAAAGATGGTGGCTGTGGATCTGGTGACAGGGCTCAGCTCTCTCCACGTGGGCAGGGGGTTTCTCTCCCCACTCATCCTCTCCTTGCTGTACTCACCACACACTCCTGCACAGTCCCTCTATCACCTGCTGGAAAAGAACAGCAATGCCGGTGTGATTAAAGATAACGATCTGCTGATTAGCACTGGAAAACACAACTGAAAACATTTCATTTCAATTGCCTTTCTTGTTGAGTTAATTAATATAAAACACAAAGCCTCTCAGCGGTATTACCATGCCTGCTTGGCACAAAGCACTTTGACTGAACGGGTTTGCAATTATTATTTGTGTTGACTTGCGCCTTCTATTAGCACAACAAAAGAGATTAATAGCACCTTTCAGATGATTCCTAGTGATGTAGCTACTCTTGGGCTATTACTCACTTGCTGGGGGGATGCTTGAGCTGCAGGGAAGGTGCAATACCATCCTTCTTCCACAAGCACAAGACTTTCTGAAGAAGCCACGCTAAAGAGAAATGTCCCTGGACCACCTGCTCCAGAGTATTTAAATTTGCCTTTAATACAATGCTTTAATGTCTGTCAGCTGCTTGAAGAGGCATCGTTCAGGAGGTCAGTGAAAGCTTTGGCTGCAACATCAGGGAGAGTATTTTTGATCCCAGACTGATGGTCTGGAAAGCTCAGGGCCGTTTTTTAGTCTGAACTGCAATCAGCAGGGACATGAAAACAGGAATAAATATTCATATTTGTTATGTTACCCTACATGCACTCTAGGTTTACAAATGGCTTGTAAACCCTGTGGACATATCTGACTGCCCTCTCCTGGAACATGATGGAGTTGCTGTTGCATTCTTCCAACCAGCTGAACGTTAGACCTATGGAAATTATTATTTTGATATTTTAGAGTATACATCATGTGTAGGACGTGTGTGACACATATATATGTATATAGTATATAAATATAAACTGTATGTTATATGTGTAACACACACTGGCATACATATTTATGAACCAGAGGCATAAACACATGAATTTTCTGCAATTCTAAGAGCATGATTGTAACTGATCTACTTCTCCATTCAATACTTCATAAGTATACCTGCTGTTTTTACAGACACCAATATTATCATCTTACTAGATTTACTGAAAAACATTTTAGTAACTGATGCAGGTATACCCATCTCTAAGCTACATTCTGTCTCTTACATATATATTATATTAATCATAGCAATGACTGAGTATAAATCAAGATTGCACACAGATTTATTGTGCTCTTTTTCAAATTGCCACCTATTTTTAGCAGTTTCAGCAAAGAGCATACATAGAATCTGACTCTGTAAAGAATTAAGTAACTTATACAAGGGATTTTAACAAAAAACAAATTTCTTGTTATTATAAATGTTAATTGTTTGCAGAAGATTGCACTAGTTTCTGTCTAAATTCACTTCTAAGGAGTTCATTATAACCAGGTGATAAGAGATCACCAAGAGCAGCAAAGGTTCATATTGTTGCTACCAAGCATAATTGTGCTGTGCAAACAATGAGCTTTTCTGCTGGGCAACTCAGAATCCTAGAATGGTAGAATGGTCTGGGTTGAAAGGGACATTAAAAATCATCTGGTTCCACCCCTCCTACAAAGGACAGTGACACCTTCCACTAGACTAGGTTCTTCAAAACCCCATCCAAACACCTGGGGAGCAGAAAAGTCTGGTTTCGTCACATCACATCAAAATATCTGACCTGGTTTTAACTACTGTATTAAAATGCTTAATTTGTCTCCAGTGTGGGAAAGAGGATGTGTAATTAATCATTTAGGAGGCTCATTAGGTTTGCCCCATATTCAGTATTACACTGGCTGAGTTCTTTAGGCACCTGGAAGTGTCTTGTAACATCTTCTGCAAACAGATTGGCACCCCTCAGTAGCACTGGGTGAAGCAATAAAACCAATCAAATTCATTATCCCTCCTTTATGTTGGTACTACTCCATTAATTTTAACAGCCATCCTTGACACACAGAGGTATAAAGGAATATCTGACACCTGCTTTGCTATTTTTGGAAGCTGACTTCAATACAGGAAGGTCAGAAAAGCATGAGTGGGTTTATTTAAATATTATTCTTTTTTTTAACCTTCAGATTTTTTTAAATTTACAACTTACAACTCATTTTAAGGCATCTTACTGAAGAAAGAATCTAAAGCAGATATATTTGATTTAACAGAAAAGAGCACCATATTTTAAAATTAATGCTAGGAAACAATCCAATGAGAATTAGGGGCCTGGCTGTGTCTTAGGTTATGCATGTTCTTTAAAAGCTGGCACTGATACTACAGGGACTACCACAAGGACAAATCCACTCAAAGAAGCAGGTGTGAGATGCAATCATTCCTATTAATAGAGTCAAGGATGCTGAAGCCCATGGGGTGGGAGAGCAGATGTAGCCCTTTCCCTGCTACTACCTACACCATAGCTTTTCTGGGAAAGCTCCCTGGTACTCACTGATGATATGAGCACTGGTGAGTTGGGAAGGGACAGGACACCATGGCCATGCTCTGAGAGCCTAATGGATGTGTCACACAGGACTTCTCTGTGGTTCAGTCATCCTTACAGGAAAAATAACCAACAAAACCAACCAAACAAACACAATAACCCCCCCCCAAACAACTCTACACTATGTGGAACTGTTGTAAGTAGAACATTTTAACCAAAGAACACTGGGTAACATAACAGTGTCAGCTTGTGGCATCATATCAAGAACAGTTGATCAAGGTAACACAGGAGAAATTGCCATAGTCACCAATGCTATGTCCAGCTTTTCCCTCCGCAAAGGCCCAGAAAGGCTTGAAGAACATCTCATGCTCTACAAAACAGCTGAATAAACCTGTGCTGAGTGATGAACATGCCAGCACACTCAAATCTCTTGCCTAATCAAACTAATCTCTCAAGCAGATAGTCATCAAACCCCAGCATTCTCCTGTAGCTGTGAGGAGCTACTCTGCAAAGAGGGGCTGGAGTGAGATGAAAATGGGCCAATCACCTCTTCTGGGCAGTATCACTGGAATCAGCAGGGGGAATATAAAAATGAATACCAGGTGAAAATGCACAGCAAAAGCAAAACAGGAGAGCAGGCAGATGTAAGGTCCATTAGCTCATTAAGGGTGGAGCTGCTGACCTGCTGGGAAATTATTGTCCACTTTATGTCTTGATATTGGAAAGAAATCAACTAAAAGAGCCAAGGTAGTTTTAGCACTTGAGCTGCTTAATTATGCCTTTTAAAGTTGTCTTTGAAGCCACGGAGCGAAGGATGAACGAAACTCTCTCCTTATTAGCCATTCCCTTCTCTAATGGCAATAATAATTACATTGTCCTACGCTGGAAGGAGTGTTCCTAGCGAATCCCCACACTCCGTGTTAACATTTCCAGCAGGGCAGGCTGAGATAATGATGTAGGTAATTAGAGCTCTGGCTGCAGGGTAGGAGAGCTACGGTGGTGAGCTGTGAATGTCCCTCCTGGGCAGAGCAACCTAGCCCACCTCCCAAGGCTTAGGCTACAGGAGAAAATCCTACAGCTGAGGGGAAGTCCTGCTCAAATGATTTGACTCCTCCTACGTGTGTGGACTCCAAAGGAATTTCCTCCCTTATTGTTGTGGCTGCAGATAAAATGGTAAATGAGATTTTCGTTAGATTTGATTTTTGTTAGGTTTTAACCACTAGAAACACCCTTGTCCTTCAGTCTGTGCACTGCATGATGTACCACATCATGCTAATGCATATCCTGACTCTCTTAAACATTGAAGCCAATTCAATTAATGGCAAAAGAGACCCATAAAACGGCAGTGGTATCTCAGCAGCACTTTTGTGCCATTGGTGCTTCATGTGGTATTTGCAAAGCGAAACTGCCCAGAAATTGCATCCCTGGAGCACCTGCACCTGTGGCAGCAGCAGCTCTGGTGAAACAGCAGGCAGACAATGGCAGATTGCAGTGGGACTTTCCCTGGCAGCACCTGACACGGGCATGAATAATGGAGGGACTCATTAATCATTTACAGAATAGCTGTTCCTGTGGATTCATCAGCGTTAGACACTCATGTTGAAGTCTTTCTCTTTTGATCCCACTGAGCATTTTGTGCTTGGCAAGGTCACGCTGTCCCTAGGATGGAAAAAATCACGCCGGGAGAAAGTTTTGCTCAACCACTTCGAGATCCCTGCCCAAGCTCACAAACCACAGCACTGGTCCAAGTACGCACCGTGAACCTAAAGGGACGAGCGTTCTTCAAATAACAAGAAAACGTGAAAGGAAGTGCAGGCGAAAAAAATATATATAAAGTTTGAAACTGTTTTAAAATGTAACTGTTCCCCTATCCGTCTCAGTGCTCTGTGGCTGTCCCCGAGTGCCGGGCCGGGCCGTGCCGTGCCGTTCTGTGCTGCACCGTCCGCGGGCGGCCACAGGAGGGGAGCGCTGCCGCACGCACTGCCCGCTCCCGGCTCTGCTGGCGGGCAGCACGGCTGTGCCCGGCCCTCGCAGGAGCAGCGCCGCTGTGCCCCAGCCCTCGCAGGAGCAGCACGGCTGTGCCCGGCCCTCACAGGAGCAGCACGGCTGTGCCCGGCCCTCACAGGAGCAGCAGGGCTGTGCCCCAGCCCTCACAGGAGCGGCGCGGCTGTGCCCGGCCCTCACAGGAGCGCAGGGCAGGGCGCTGCGGAAAGGAGGGAGCGGCCGGGAATCCCCACAGCACAGCGAGGGCCATCCCCACAGCCTCATCGCGCGGTGTGTCTGTAATAAATGCGGGCAGTCCGACACCGTGACCCCAGAGAGAGCCGAGTGTGTGTGACAGCCGTGGGGTGTGTCACGCCTGGCGTGGGGCTCCCAGCCGGTCAAACGTGCCAGGTTGTCTCTGCCGTGCGTCCGGACCTCGCCGTGCTCATGGCAGCGCACAGCTGGCTGGGGAAAGGATGATGCGCTTTGATTTCATGCTACTGGAGCTTCTATCCACCAGCTAAGATTCTTCTTCAGAGCACCTAAAAAACCTCCCACCGACAAATGAAAAACCCCTTCTGAATGTACACACAATTGTTTGTTTTTCTGGTTTGGGTGGACATTTCTCGATTCTTCTTAGCTCAGGCAGGGCATGGTGTGCCTGCTCTGATCACCGCCTGGCTGTAGGAACACAGCGTTCAGTAGCTTAAATCAGAGGTGGTGACCTGTGGCTTCAAGGCAAATATTGGGCTGGATCCAAAGCTTGTTGAAGTCAACAGGGCTCCCACAGGACTTTTTAATCAGGCCTATCATTAATTCCCTAATGAAGTTAGCCGCTTATCTTTATTAGATGGACTCTTCAATGAATTGATTTAATCTAGAAGACTTCTCCTCCCTGACAGATTTTCAGAGCCCCATGCCCTGCTGCTTCTGCGCAGAGCCCAACCTGCCCTCAGTCAATCGTGCTCTGCTTCCCAAGGAGCTAATCAGCTGGCCCATCTCCTCTCAATCAATAAGCATTTATTCTAATTGAAACCAACATCGACTGGAAACGAACCAGGAATGTGAAATGCTCTATAAATAATGTGCATGAGCCTGGGAGTTGGCAGTGGCAGGGCTGTCAGTGGGAGTGCTAATGGGGGGGGACAGATGCCACCCAGGGATCTGTCACTCTCCCAATGCCCTATTTACAGCTCTCACCAGGGAGCTCGCTGACTCACTTTGATGATGAATTAGCTTCCTCTGATGGATCAACCTCCCAGTCCCCCATTGCAACACCTTGCAAAATGCATTGCCTAAAGAGAATTCCCCATTAACATATAAATCATGAGGTATTTCTTTTTGGCACCCCAGGAAAAACAATGGGCCAAGAGCTCCCCCTCCATCAAGATTTTCCCTGAAGGGAGAACTTTCATTGATTGCTAAATGGAAGGTGGAGAGAGTGAAATCATTTAATTGTATGAATCATCTGATGTGCTGCAGTGTGGACTTTAAGTGTATGAATTCCCCAGCAAGGATGCTTTCTCCACATTTTATTGCAGGACATGTTATGATTCTTCTCTGTCATAACCAGTTGCTATAGTAGGTGTTCAAATGTTAGCTTACCAGCAACATCAGGACCTTTTGAATATCCCACCTGTAATTAAGATAAAACCTAAATTCACAAATAAGCCTTAAGACCAGAAATCTGTGATACCTGTACAATCTTCTGTAGACAGATCTGTTTTCTCCATGTCACATGGTGCAAGGACATGAGGTGTCTGTGAGTCAGGACATGAGCAGCCACTGCTGGCACTGCTCTGTGCTGAAGATAATAAACACTTTTCATAGTCAGTCTGAGAAATAGCAGCAAAAATACCTTGAGGCATTTGGTGTTTTATACCTAGCTCTGCTACAGACTTGTAGGGTGATGGTAGGTGACTGCCTGTATGGACAAGTTAGGATCATCTAAATTAGTAAATTTTCAGTTCACTCACTAGAGCAATTAAAGAAATTGCCCCAAACTACCCCTGTTTCTCATTGGCTGGACTATGCAGAAATTCATTTCTGAGTCTGTATTTTCATGTGGGTCTACCATGGGCTGATAGCAGTGTGGCAATTCTATCTGTCAAATTTGGCTTGAAAATGAGGAGAGGAAGCACCACATTGTCCACTGAATCCAATGAAGCTTGGTAAGGGATAGCACATTGTGCTTCCATGTGGGAAACAGTAAAGGTAAGAAGACTTTCAGAAGCTGTGAAAGCAGGCCTCAGACACACAAAGAGCAAGCCTCACTAATGTGTCCAGGAAATGGACCAAGTTGGCACAGCAATGAGCAACAGCAGGAAGGAGATGTTGAGTTCTGGAGCCTGCAGTGCAGCCCTCTTGGAGCATCCTTTTCTTCCCTTGGACCTGCACCAGAGATGGCATTCAGGACCTACCAAACCCCTCACCAGCACTGTGTCAATACCTGGAGAAGTAATGAGCACCATGAGATAGTTAATTTTTGGATGAATGGCAGGGAAACATTCTCAGCCCATCCTGTGTGCTTTCCTGACTTCCACACCAGTGGCACAGCCCACACAATCCATCCTCCCCTCAATCTCAGGCAATCTTGTCCTGAGGCTTCTCCCATTCGCTGGCATGTCTGGTAGATGAATCAAACTTCCATATGGTGCATTTGGCAAGAGCTGCCTGTCTGGAGAGCACAGCAGATGGTCTTTAAGGAGCAAGATGTGGTTGCTCCCCACAATACTTCATCCCAGAGAGTGCAGCAGAAAGCCTGTGAGTGTCTACTTTCCAGTTCATATATGTACATTTTACTGGAGTCCGCATGGTCTCAGGGCAGCTGCAGAGGGAGAACAGCTGAAATAACCAGCACCTGAGACCAAGGTGAGGAGCATTTCCTAGAGTGTGATCATTCCCAGGGCGGGATCTACAACAGCAATTCCCACCACATCCTTCCAGCCAGCAATCTGCCACCTCCTGAGCTCAGGCAGCCCAGCCTCTGCCCAAAGCATCACCAGTGCTGCCCTGCCCCTTCCTCTCCTGCCTCCTTTCAACCCCATCTCATTCCCCACAGCAGCTCTTCCTCCACAGGCTTTCTCCTGTGCTGCCTCACCTGCACTCCTCAGGTTGAAGATAAATGCAGTAAACCCACATGGCACCATCTTTTTTTCTCCTCTCACCTTTTCTGGGAAAGTTGCTAATTTCACACTAAAATCCATAGACAAATGGAAGTTTGGCAGTTTCAACAGGAATAATAAGAATGATTTCACTGTTGCAAATTTGCCTTTTTTGCTGTCCTACCTTTTGTCAACGCTAGGCAGCAGCTTATCTGCCTTTACACCAAACACCAAGTGCAGCCTCCAAATTGAAGCATGCACAAGCCAGCTCACCCTCCCTTCGACCTTGTGTTTACCATCCTTTCACTACATTACACAGGATTGAAAGCAAGGATACATTTTTTTTTCTTGTTTTGTGTTTACATTAGAGAGATTGGTATCAGTTTAATTAAATCATCTTAAAACAGTTTTGTAGCAGGCACTGTTTTCCTTGTGCAGACAGCAACAGAGCAGGGTGCAGCTCCATCCAGCTCTGCTGCCGTGGGGCTGAGCCAGCTGGGCAAGGAGGGGAGCCCGCAGCAATGCAGCTCGGGGTCATTGCCTTCACCAGCACTGCCACAAGGAGAGCTTGGAAATTCCAGCGAGTCTTCTTGGAAGGGTGTCGTGCAGGAACATTAAAAGGATGTCTGGTGCCATTGCTGCAAGGTGGGGTAAAAAATAGGGTGCAGAAGGCATGTTTCTCCTAAATCCCAGTGCCTTTTTTGCTGTTTATGCATCACAACATCCATTAGTTTCATTTGTGCAGAGTGCTATTCTCAGTTTTCCAACTTTTTTGAGCTGCTTTTCCCGTACCAGCCAGGTCTTATCTGGTAAACCAGTGTTAATCCACAGCTGTCCTGGCACCACCTGCTGATCTAGTCTTCCCTTTTTTTTTTTTTTCCCTCGTGTTTTTCAGAAATTAGTAGAGAGGCCTGGAGTTCTGACTGTTTTAACTGCTGAATACTTCCTTCACAATTTTTAGCTGTGGGCTTGAGTCATGGCTGTGGATTCTCTTCTACTGACTCAATGAGGGGAAGAACTCATCTCCGATAGAAGGCTGAGTGATCAAAATGATTTATACCCATTCATGCTTTTATCCCTTTCAAATTTACTCTGTGTGTGTCACACAGACCCAAACTGTAAATGTCTTGTGAAGAAATGAAACCCATTAAGAGTGATTTTGAGCATGCCAGTTCTCAGGAAGCCTCAGCTGCCCCTCAGCCCTGGGATGCACCACAGTGACAAAGCTGCCCACCTGCTGCCACCAGCAAAGGTGACTAAGGGGTGAAACAAGCCAAAAGGAGACTTATGATCATGTGTGCTGGCTTTGGCTGGTGTAGAGTTAATTTTCTTCCCAGTGACTGGTATGGGGATTTGTTTTGTATTTGTGCTGAGTGCAGGACTGGTAATAGAGATGTTTTTGTTATAGATGAGCAGAGCTAACACAGAGCCAAGGCCTTTTCTCCTTTCTGCACTGCCATGCAGGGAAGTTGGAGGTGCATGGAAGGTTGGGAGGGGACACAGCCAGGACAGCTGACCCCAAATGACTAAAGGGATATTCCAGACCATAAAACACCATGTGCAGTATATAAAGCAGAGGGAAGAAGGAGGGAGGGAGGACATTTGGAGTGGTGTTTGTCTTCCCAAGTCATCATCACATGTGATGGGGCTCTGCTCTCCTGGAGATGGCTGAACACCTGCCTGCCCATGGGAAACAGTGAATTAATTCCTTGTTGTGCTTTGCTTGTTTGTGCAGCTTGTGCTTCCCCGGTTAAACTGTCTTTATTTCAACTCACAAGATTTCTACCTTTTACCTTTCTGATTCTCTCCCTAGTCTCGCTGATGGAGGAGTGAGGAGTGGCTGCCTGGGCCTGGCTGCTGGCTGGGGTGGGACCGTGACCTCATGGAAGCTGTGTGCCTGACTCTCACAGCAAGCACAAGGGCTTGTGGAGAACACAGCCCTTTCTCAGAAGAAAGCTGTCAGCAGCATGGAGCAGTGCAATAACCAGTGTACGAAGCACTCAAGGGCACACAGGACCTTCTCTTGGGCTTCACCAAGGGCGGTGCATGACAGCCCCTTCCCCAACAGCCATCACCTCAGTCTGGCAAAGCCCCATAGCTGGGGAAGCTGAGGGAGGGGATGGCTGTCTTTGCTGCTGCTGTGAGAGAGCAGATTCCTGCCATCAGTAATCAAGCCAAGAGTCAATACAAAGGAGATGCATGCAACTCTTATAACTGGGGTCATGCAAAATGCTCAGCATTACTGCCACCCTGGCCTTACTGTGCTTTCATAATCCAAGGTAATGGGCCTGCAGAATCCCTTTGTGCAGTATTGTATTTAGAGATTTGGGGTTTCTGAGGCCAAGAGCTTTACTGCTACTTACAAGAACTTTGCAAGCTGTAGTTGCACAATAGTTAAACATCACTAACCAGCTGTTTCATTTGATGTGCTGTCCCAGTCCCTCCTGTATACCCAGTTGCTGGCATGATGCTTATCTGACCATGGGGTAAGTCAGCTCAGGAAATTAAACCAGCAGAAAACTGACCTGGCAAAAAAATTAAAAAAAAAAAAATTACTTTCTGCTAGGTAAGCTCCTGCACTGGCTCATTGCAGGTGTCATCTCATCTGGGAGATGGGAGTGCCTCTCAGGGCGTATCTCCATTTGGGGAGTCATTTTCATTAGGCAAGAGGGGGACCATGCCAGTGCTAACCAAAGTAATTTAAAAGCAATGTGACAGAGCATATTCAGTTGCCCTATCATACGAAGGGACAACTAAACACAGGAGTCCAGGGAGGATGATGAAATGCAGTATCTCACAAGTTCAAATTTGAGATCTTCCCTGAAATCCCTTGCAGAAGAGAGCTGACAAGCACTTGTGTTGTTCACATTGTGTTTGCAAGTAGGCTGTCTGGGGAGGTTGTGGAATCTCTCTCCTTGAAGATAATAAAAACTCACCTAGGTTAAATCCTGTGCAATTAGCTGTAGGTGGCCCTGCTTCAGCCAGGAGGTTGGACAGGATGACCTCCAGAGCTCCCTTCCAACCTCAACCATTCTGTGGTGATTCTGTGTCCCATTAAAAGCAGTTCAGGAGCAGCTGTAAGCACATGAGCCTCAGGGTGGAAGGCCCAACCCCAGGGAGGAGAGCCAGAGGGCAGTTTCCTAATTGAGGTGAGTCAGTCTGCACCGACAATAGATGGAAAAGTGCATTTTGTGCAGCTCGCTGGTTCTGGCACCCACGTCCTCACTGCCTCCCTGGCCCCCAGATCACACTCATGCAACCGCATGTTCACAGCAGGGAGTTCCCTGACTGCACACCAATACCTGCTTCAGGTTCGTTTCTGTCTCTGGTGCCTGTTGATCTGTCTGGCTGTGGAACAGCCTGGGTGCAGGGGATGGTGCAAGGGAAGTGATGGTAAAGCTTTTCCAGATACACAGGTTCATATTTGTTTTAATGGAGCACGAAACCACAAGGGCAATATTCCTGTACCATGGTGCTTCCAGCCACACCTGCCACAGCTCTGCCCTTTATCCTCTCCTTTTATGTCCCCCTGCCCATTCTCCAGCCTTTCTTCACCAATACTATTTAACCCATCAGCAACTTCCCTCTTCCTCTGGCACTTATCCAGCCAGTTTTTTTCTCACTAACTTCACATACTAATTTTAGTTTCTTTTTCTGCCGTTTTAATGGGTGAAATTGGTTTTCAGGGAGTAGGAGCTCAGGGTGCCTGGCAGAAGACGCAAGGGCAGGCAAGGAGTTTGTGAGACCCCTTTGGCAGTAATGAGGTGCTGCTTTGGCTTGACAGACTGAAGTCAGATGCTCCTGTTTGTTCTCACTCTCCAGTTTAATTATTTGTGTTCTTTCCTCCCCTGTACTGATAAAAATGGAGTTTTTGAAATGTGAATTGGGCTTGTAAATGTAGTCGCTTTCCCCGCCCCCCCCAGCCTCTGAACCAATCCATTTAACAGCTTCCTAACTAAAAATGTATGCTATTATATGACTGGAGTGTGGATAAACAGTAAGTTGATATCAGGGTTGAGATGCAAATCTACAGATAACATTTTACTTCAAGGGCAGAGGGTCTCAGAAGTCCCAGCTATACTGTACCTCAGGGGCAGCCCTGAAGAAGCAGAGGGAAGAGCCAGCAGGCTGACAAGCACTCCCTTCCCACCCTGTCCTCATGTTTAAATGCAAACAAATACTGAGAACTGGAAACAGAGAATTATTTATATATATATGTATATTCCTGCCATTCTCTGCATGTTATTAATCCTCTTTTCCTCTACCAGGGAATATATTAGTGAGAGCAGGCTAATAATGCAGAGACATCTGGCTGAGACTAGAAAGAGTAGCATGTTTATGCATTATTAATGTGTCAGAAAAAGCAGACTTCAGTGGCCTGACTGTATGTATTGGATCAGTATGGAATGGCCTTTATAGGAGAGTTAGCACTGATAACTGGTCCATTTTGCTTATCTTTTGCAATGGAATAATCTCTAGGAAGAGGCATGTTTATTTTGTCAAACAGTAAAAGAGATTATGTTTTGAAATAGCCTTTACTGAGCAGTTGGAGCACAACACTACTCTATTCCTAAAAGAGAGAATGTGATCTGGGAAGCAATGCAGGGTGAGCAAAACAGAGAAAATGCAAATTTCCACCTTAGCAAATCTGTAATCACAAACTGAGTTTCTGAGGATCCTTGGTTATCTGAGAACAGTGGTGCTCCGGTCCCACTACTGAAACAGAAAACCTTTGAGGGGAACACAAAATTACAGTGGAGCTTCCTGAGGCTTAACTGGCACAGAGGAGATGCATTTTGTTGACTGGTTTATGTCTTGACAAATATAACACAAGGAGGCTAAAACCCCAATCTTGTGCAGTAGGTTGGGGGGCCATTGGGGCTGCCCAGGTGTGAGACATAATAATCAGTTTTATCTTCCAGCTGTGTCTCCCCTCAGTTTATTGGTTGGATGTTTGATGGTTAAATCAGAAAGAAACTGGAGGAGACCTCGACCTTGAAGAGAGAGCTACATGCATTCATGTGTTGCTCCTTTTCAAAGGATGGAGTGACTTTGTTAGCATCTAGCTCATAAATCAGGGTGCAAGGAGACAGCCTGGCTCCCCTCTGCCCAGCCTCTGACACATGAAGACCTTGGCTCAGCAGAAGGGTAGAGTCACATTTCCAGCAGCACACGGAGTGCTCCAGCCATGTCTCTTAGCTTATCCAGACAAATATTGGCACCAGGCTCCTGGAGTAGGATTCATTTCACAAGTCTGTGTCGGAACTTGTCACCCTGGCCTATTTCTATAATCGATAGGTGCTCTGAGGATGTAATTCACCCTGTGCAGGAGTAGATATCTAACAGGGGTCAAGTGCATTGCCCCAGAAAGGGCCCATTTCTCTCTGTTGATTGCAAGGAGTGCTGAGCCTGCTGCCTCTGCCAGAGCTGCCCACCAAACACTGGTGAGATGTCCCAGCTGTGGCAGAGGGCACAGCACCTACGGCTTGGTGCTGCCACAATATGGGGTCATGGCCACATGGCTGTGAGAACCATCTTCCTCACAGAGACAGCAGTGTCCTGGAGCACAGCTTGGTGGCACCCGGCAACTGCCCTTGGCCAGGCTGGCTCACAGGAAGGCCACAGTGGCTGCTCAGGAGCTGGGATACACATGGTGCCTTGGAACAGAGTTTCCTGCACAGGGAGTCAGGGCATATCTGAGGCATCTTGAAATCCCAGCTGAAACGGGGGCTCTGCTGAAGCAGCAGTAGAACATGCCTGAAATAGGATGTCTTGGCTGGGCTGAAGTGAGGTGCACCCTTCCAGCACAAACTGCTTGCCTGGCTTAAGAAATGGCCTTGTCTGGAGATGCCAGATGCATGGGCACCAATCTGCTCTGCACTGACCCAGCAGATTGAGGCAGGGCAGAGCTGCTGTGCTCGTCCAAGTGATGTGGAGGCAGGCAATGGCTCCAGCCACTCTTGGAATGGGCCATGGCAGCTGTGCAGACATCAGCACACTCCCAGGACCATATGGACAGCTGTGCCACACTTGCAATGGTTCTAAAAACCAGCCAAATATTTGTCTTTTGAAAAGACATGTCTTCCTGGAAAGCCATGAAGCAACACTAAAACAAGTGACTCAGAAGCCTGCCACTTTTCAAGTCCCCAGGCACGGTGCAGCTTGACAGCAGCTCCCAGGCAGAGCCAAGCAGATGCATCCACCTTGCTGAGCCCTGGGATCAGAGAGAGGCTTGGAGACAGCACAAGACCCAGCCATAGCTGTGGGAAGCACTGAGGCAAACCCCCACAGTGTGAGATTCACACCCAGTGTGTGGGATTTGACGGGTCTGTCACTTTGCAGAGCCAGGCTCTGGCCCCTGGTGAATACAATGACAAAAGGACAGATGCTGCCAGACTGTTTGGCCTTGCTGTCGCTGCAATGGCAATGACACTCGACTCAAAAACTTGGCAGCTCTGGAAGAGAACTCCTAGTTCCTTGTCCTGCCCACAGGACTGTGGCTCTCCCCCAAAAGCATGAGACCATCTGGGTTTCTTGATGATATTTCAAGTCCCAAGAGAAAGAAAAAGCCCCAGGAAATGCTGGTTTTGAAACAAGTTTGCACCTCTCTGGTTGGGAGAGTTTGAATATTTTGGCTATGCATTTGCAGTGTCTGACCCCCACACACACACCTGGTTCTACCTGCATCTTTTCCCCCCTTCGGAGCCCGCTTTTGCTCAGAGTGGGGAAGGGAAACAGTCTGGCTTGGCAAATAGCTTGCTATGAAAATGATGAATTCAAGAGCACGTGGAGCTTGTGGTTGAAAAAACCCGTCTGATCAGCAGAACTTTTCTCCCTCAGCATCTAAGGGCAGATTTAGTCTCAAGGCCAAGCTGCCATGTGGTTATAAAATAGAAGCAGGCCTGAAGAACTGATCTAACTTTCTTCAGTTGTCTGTGTATCTTTAATCATGTTCACCACTTAAAATGCAGCAGAGCTGGCAGCTGATAATTAGACTGAGCCTGCAGCAGCATGGCCACTGGCCAGATCACATGGCTCCTTTCATCTGCATATTTATGCATTCAAAGGAGAGGAAAACTTTCATAACATTTTAATAACTAGGTTTTTCTGAAACCATAAATCCAGTCCTCTGGGCTTAGCCTACACTCTCCTTCTGATCTTACATAAGTGGAAGAGGGTGGGGTGTTTTGTTTGTTCTCCCCATTCTTTTCCTGTGCATGAACGTGCAAAGCCCGTCCTCTCCAGCGTGGGGTCCTCCGGAGGCTGGGAGGGTCAGGCAAGGTAAAACTGCACTTCTGAGGATGAAGGTACAGCTTTGATTTGGTTCCTGGCGTGGGAACAATTCCCCTTTCCCAAGATAGCTCATCTACAGACTGGCAGGAATGAAGCTCCTTTGCTAAACAATGGCTCCAAACAAAGAACTCCTGATATCTGTATTTCAAACAGAAGCTACAGTGCACGTTGGCTGTTGCTTTTCTTAGCACATCACCATCAGATTCAGCCCTAGGACAGTGATTCTTCAGATCATGAGCTGAAATGATGTCAAAACACGGGGAGCTGGTCCCAGTCCCACCCACCCCTGGCTCTGTGGGTGCAGGAGCTGTTTCCATGCATGCTGCCAGAGACAGCCACGGGTGGGCTGTCTCCCTACGTGAGGTGCCTTCACTCTCCTCCCATGGACAGATCCCAGCAGTGCCTGATCTCTGTCTGCAGCCACTGCCTTATCTCTTGGTGGGAAAGGGTCAGGACAATGCTGCGAGGTGTGGTGACAAGGGAGATGCTGTGTCCATCTCTTCTGCCTAAGCGTGGCAGCTCCCTTGACAGCCTTGGTGACATCCTGCAGGGTCCCTTGCAGTGAGGCTTTGCAGACCATCCTCCCTCTCCCTGGAGGCATCACTGTTGTGCACATGGGCTTTTCCATTAGCATGGAATGACAGCTACTATCAGCACAAAAACAGAAGGTGAAGATGAGGGACTAACCCTTATGCTGCTGTGTTGTCTTAGTAAGATGGAGGAAGCACTGTTAAAATAACAGTGATTCAGAGATTTTTTTCAAAGATGAAGCACTCTGTTAAAACAAAATTGAAAACTATTTAATGAGATGCAGTTCTTAAACACTATTACTTTTTTTTTTTTAAGGAAAGATTAATTATTCTGTGCTGAACGCAGCTTCTACCAAAGGTTCTCTGGGTGAATCAAACAATATGTTGGTGATTTAAAAAGGACTTGATTAGAGGTTTTAATTATTGTTTTCATATAGCAAGCAAGCAAACAAATCAATTTCAATGATTAGGCAATTTCCAGAGTACATCTTGAACTGCTCTTTAGCTGTGCCAGTAAAACTTTGGGGTTTGACACAATGCTGGGGTACAAGTGAATGTAGGCTGGTGTCACTGCTTTGTTTCAGAAGTAATGTTAATTGATATGGTTATGTAACAATAGGTTTGCTAGATAAATTGAAAGAGTCAAGCCCAGAAAAATGCAAACCACAGCATTAACTCCACTGGGAGGGACCATGGTTTGTTTCTTGTGTATTTAAAGAATTAGAACAAACAAACAAGGGCAAGATTAATTAGGAGTGGGAGTAAATTACTCCCTCTCCAAGTGAATGAGGAACAGCACTGGACAGGACACAGCAGCAGTGTCAAAATATTTCTTGACATTTTCCACTGGAGGTCCAAGAGAATTTCCTTTGCTCTCCAGTGTTTCCAAGACATTCATATACCACGCCTCTGGCTACCCGTTGTGATGATAAACTTGTGTCCCTAGGTTTCATTATCAAGTTTTTAATCTAAATCTGAACTCTCTGATCTATCATCTGAAGTAGTGAGGGAATTTGCAGCAGGGTTTTTCCCAGCAAAGAAAAACAATTCACTTGCTAAAGACATTGTGTGGGAGATTTAACTCACAGACACAAGAATTTGAAAATTTGGGTGTTTGTTTTGTAGTTTTAGGGGTTGTTGGTGTTCAACTTAGTTTTGAGGTTATATCTTACATTTCCAGTACTGTAACTAGGGCAACAGATTTTAGCCAAAAAGTCCACTTGAGACTCCTATTGATTTTGATGAGGTTCAAGAATAAATACTGATAAATGTAACATAATGTGGGAATTTGCATTTTCCTAAGTCTTGTCTAGACTGGGATTTGGAAGGTGTGATGCACCACATACAATGTGACGTACAATGTAGTTAAGGCAATGTGAGTTTAATGCATGGCTTTAAACTTGGTTGTTTTTCAGGAAGCTATTACTGCACTGTATTTAGCACTTGCTAATCTAGGAACCATTGATGGTAAATGAAAAGAGAGGTTACAAACCAAAGGCAGGCTGATCTTGTAGTTACACCTTTCAGATGTGGCCTCCTGCTACACAGAGGGCTATTTCACCCACGATGGTATGGAAATAAGGACTCCCCAGTCCTATGTGGTACTATTTCCCCAGGGAAGTCCCTGGAGGTGTTAAAAAAACATGTGACACTCAGGATATGGTTTAGTGGTGGACCTGGCAGTGCTGGGTTAATGGTTGCACTTGATGACCTTTTCCAACCTCAGTGATTCTCTGATTCTGTGAGTCTATGTGTTGGCTGTAAGAGTAAGAGGTGGTGGGGCCACGTGTGGATGTTGAGGGTGTTAGTTTACAAGGGGTTAACAATTAGGTGTGCTGGGATGGCACATGGGGAGCAGGGGTGTGAGTGAGTGACAGGGCAGAGAGACTGGAGTGTCCAGGCATTAGGTATAGATTTGAGCCTGGGGGAGAACAGTGGTTGTGGTCCTTGGCAGTGGATGAGGATAAGGCAGTTGTGGCAGTGGATGCACTGAAGGGATGTAACTTTGTGCCCAGAAAGTTCAAGTATTTCTTAAAATGCTATCAGCATCTCTATCTCCTCCACAACTATGCCAAGAGGTCTCCTCTCCCAGTAAACCCAGCACTGCTGCCATCTGGGTTGGCCTGCTAGGCAGGCAGGGGCTCTGAAGGCCCTAAAGCACAAGCCCTTGCCTGGAGCTCTCACACAGAGCCAGGAGCTGGATTCCAAGCAGAGGAGGCTGACAGCTGTTCCCTACAGCTATTACCCATCCTTGGTACACCCAGACCTGTTTGGTGTAACCTGATACATTTCCCATTAGCCAAGAACTGTAATCCAGGGAAAATCCACCATCCAGAACTAAGCAGATGCTGCAGAGGAGGCAGAGGGGCTCACAGGTACCTCTCATAAAATTCTCTTCTGTGAACTTTCCCATCTCCACATTGCTGGTGGTGACACGTTGGTACCCTGGGACAATGGAACCAAGGGGAAAAATTGCTCCAAGTACTACAGTTAGCAAGAATGGTCCCCTCTGCAGTCCTACCAATCCATCACAAGGGGCCATTCTGTGTACTGGAGTTACATGTCACTGATTCCTCAAACTGGAGCCCAAACCCAGCTCTTTCAACCCAGTAGGACCAAGGTGCTCTGACTTCTAGCCACAAAGTTCAGTGCTTGGTACACCAATTTATAAATGCCCTTACAGAAATCAGTGTTAATCCAGATGTGTGATTTGGGCCTCCAGCTGACTGTGAGAGATTCCTCTTTTCTATCCCCAAACTAATTTGAAATTTCATCTGAGTGTTGTTTAGAGCATCAAAATTTGCAGAATATGCCATGTAAAAAGAGAAGTATGACACTCATTGGTACTTGAACTCTGCCTGATGCACCAGGAGTTGATTTTTCATTACTGAGCTCTGTCTCCCTCACTCTGCTTTTCAATCTGTCATGCAGTCACTGGTCATGTAAATGTCTGTGCAAACATACTGAACATGAGTAATGCAGCATCTGTTGCTATTTATGAAACTGTGGTTTATATCTTTGGAATACATGGTATTATCCTTCATGGATGTGGCTTTAACTCTGTTATTACAATAGAGAATTCATTAAGAATATTAAAGTTTGTGTCTAAAAAAATTATATTCCTAACTTTTATCTATAGGGGCAACATTTTCATACCCGTTCTCTCCTAAAGGCAGCATCCTTTGGGAAGATGTGATAGACACATTTAGGTAAATGTCATTCCTCCAGCACACATGGTTTCCATTTCAATTGATCCCCTGCTGTTTCCTTCCAAGCACTTTCCTCTGTTACTATTCCACAATGGTGGCTGAAATACTGATCAGCAGAGACAAATTGACTCCAGCAATTGGGAGTTTTAAGGGCAATAAATGTTTATATCTGAGTTTTTATGTACTGAAATACAGTGTTTAGCCATGCACTGAAATTTTCAGTGGCATTGAAAGTCTAAAGTTGGTTGAGCCAGTTATAATTTAGTAAAAGGATAGAATGAATAAAGGCTGACTGAGTGAGATGGGGCATAAAGATGGTGCACCACAAAACAGCCACTTGGGCCCAAAAGCTGTATACAAGATGTTTCCTCCCATAGCCTCCACTTAGGGCTGGGAACAGCTTGGGTGCTTCACATGGACGTGGGACAGAAGCTGTACCTGAGCCCCATGTGAGCTGCCTGAAACTTGGGGGTCACAAACTGCTCACTGCAGTCTAGCAGACAAATAATCCTGCATGCTTTTAAACTGGCACAGCCATTGGTAAAAGTTTCTCAGCAGACAATAACAGCAAGAAGCTGGGAAAAAGCAGGGTGGGAATTGCTTTTCCCAGTGACTGTTTCCTCACATTCATGTCAAACTACAGATGTAGATGTGGCAGGGTGAGAAAACATTTTCCATCACTCAGGATTCACTGGGCACCATTGGGCTGCAGTGGATGTCACCCCAAATCAGACTGAAGCTGGCATACCCACCAGTGGCATGGGGAGCTGCACATAGGCAGGAGGAGAACCAATGCATGCACCAGCATATTTGTGGCAACTTCAAAGTCTCTAGCACACGAATAGCACTGATCATGCAAAGGTATGCTTGTGCCCTGGCTGCTTCTCTGTGCAGCCAGATGAATGTGCTCATGAGGGCTCAGGCTCTAAGAATGTGCTTAGAATTCTAAGAGTGTTCAGGTTCTGAGAATGTGCTTATTCCTTTGCACAGGGTGGTCTAAATGACCTACAAAAGCCACTTGCTGTGGCAACAGCAGATCGAGCATTATAATTCTTTAAAGCCTAGCTTTCCTTTTGCTTTACTTTATTATTATTATTATTATTACTTGTTAATCACTGTGTGCTCAAAACTTTCAGGACACAATCTTTCTGACGCTGGAAGTTGCATTTCTAAAAGTGACACTTGTGTTCCCTGAAACTTCACCATCTGCCATGGGGCTGCACGTGATTGGCAGCAACCCTATAATGAGTACTCGACAGGAAAACCTGCCACATGAAAGAAGCATCACACGACTAAAATACTCAATGTTCTTTCTACCAGGAGAAGTTTTTAAGATGGGAAGGTCTTTCTAACACAAACTGGAACCACTTAAATTTTTGCATTCTGTTTCTTCCTCTCTGTAATGACCCCAGATTGGCCCTTGCAAGGCCTTGCTTTGGGGGAAGTACTTCTGATGTGTATCTCAGGAGGCTGAGAAATATGGAATAAACTCCCATTACCTCTTGCTAATGTAGAGCACAGCAGATGTCTGAAGCCCTGCTCAGTGGGGTCGATGTAAAACAATAGCAAACCCCTGGCAGGACCTTCCCTTCAACTTCCACAGGTCCTGCTGTAATGGAGAGAGGCCTCCCGGGTCCATTTAAAAAGCCTCGCTGTCACAAAGCCTGCAGCAATGTGGTCTTCACAAGAGCCTTCTTGTTGTGCTAACTAGGGATTCTCACTAATTGATATCACTATCAGAGTCCTCCAGTCCCAGAGTGAGCAGCAGGGGTTACAGTGCATGAGAAAGACACCATCCAAAGGCATTGCTGTGGGTTAATTGAGTATTAACGAGCTGAAAGGTGTGCTCCTGCACTAGGAAACACGGGCAGAGACCATCAAAAACACAGCACGGCTCCAGGCGAGAGCTCCAGCCTCTTCAGTCCAGGGGTGCCCCGGCTACTACAAGGTCTCACACGGAAATGGCTACACCGTGGCTGCCCTTGTCCCAAAAGCTGTAATTTCCGGTGTGGGATAAGCAGAAAACAATGTGGCATCACACAGAGGCTGTAGTGTGGCTCTCTTGCACAAAGCCAGGGATTTTCCCTAGGAGGCATGAGGTCAGTGGTGAGTTAGGCTTTCCCCACAGTGCTACTGTGATGGTCACTGCTTCCAGGGACTCCCAGCAGTGGCACAGTACACTGCCATCTCTTACAGTCTGGAATTATATTAACCCCAGCTATTTTTCAGAGGCCACATCTACAATTTTAGCAAAGAGCTTTGCAGGAGGCTCTTGGGACCACACTGTCTCCTCTGTGCTCAGGAGCCTGCAAGTGCAGCCACAGAGTCCTTCAAGACCTATGTGTCTGAGGGGGCTCAGGAACATTGCTTGGAGCACTCACAGGTTGGCCGCAGGAGTAGGTAACGATGCTAGGTGACCCGAAGGTAGGAAACACTGGCATTTCTTCATTTGGTTACAGTAAAGACTTAGGCAAAGAAGAAAAAAACTTTTCAGAGCATGCTTAGAATACAAAGTCATTCTTTATCATACAAAGTCACATATTACATATAAATAATTTGAATGTCTCGCTCTTTCATGGAAAGTAACAGAGAAAAACCTTCAAGGTTGATACATGGGAGCTGGTATTAGAAATCACATAGGATCAACCCCAAAATCCTGCATCCAAATACACAGATATTTGGATCCAGTGTTGACCTATACACCACTTCCCTCCCCTGCACTGGAAGGAACTGAATCAGGACCCTCCTTGGAGGACCACCCCCATCATCAACCTCTGGTTATGGATCCCAACCCTGCAACCTTGGCCTCATCACTGAAATCCAGTCCTTTACATTTGCAGTAATAAGAAAACCCAGTTTGTAGCTGCAGAAAGAGCTGTTGCCTTCTCCAAAGTGCATGATCTGTAGGTTTTTGGAGGTGACTGAAATAACTAAGCCTACCCAAGCTGGATTCCTTGCAGCTATTTCTATTTCTTGGCTGACAAGCTGGCCAAAGCAGCAAAGCTAAGTATTGCACAGTCTAGCAACATTTGACTAAAACTGGGATCATTTATGTGGAACAGCACTGTGGGAACAGAAAAGAATCTAGCGGAGCAGCAAAGAGAAATTTGAGCTTTGATCAAGGAGACAGCAGCATTTGACTCTATCTGAGCTGGCAGGGAGATCCCATCCCAAAGCAAAATATGTCATTCTTTCCAGCAGATGAAATTCTCCCCAGCGGTTTGTTCCTCCCAGGATCATTTTATGTGATCTCATTGTCTTTAAAGTCTTTCCCCTGAGGAAGCTGAACGTTTAATATAGACTACAGCGTTAGTATCCGGTATTAAATCAGTCCAGCTACTCTGAAACGAGGCGAGTGGGCGTCCTGGAAAGGAAATAAAAACACAAGTTTAGTAGAGGAGAGAGGTTCACCTTGACCCATGCTATTTATTGCAAAAGGCACAGGAACACACTGCTTGCTCAATGGAGGGTCACTCTGCCTTGCCATAGATTTGTTTTACACTCCCAGTAAACTCCAGATGCTCAAAGTGTGCACAAGGAATGCATCATCCAACCCCAGAGGCTTGCTTTGCTTTACCAAGCAGCTCTAGGAGAGACCAGCACGTTCCCACAGCTCTCATTAATCCGGCTGGCAAACTTTGGCACTCGGCATTGCAGCCACACTGGATCTGTTCTGGATCTTTGGCTGCAAAGATGAGCCATGAAACTGCAAGGAAGGAAAATGTCAGGAAGGGAAACACTAAAGACCTCAGGCATGGTGCAGGATGTCAGGGATCAGCACCCTAGCACAGCACTGCAGAGAAGGTGTCTGTCCCACATGCTTCTCCTGCATCCTCATTGTGGTTTCAAGCATGATTCCTTCCAGCAGGCATTACACACTAACAGCTGCCCCGTGAGGAAGCCAGATGTGCTGTGTGAGGCACAACTCACACAATCCATTGCTGGTGTGAAACTTGGTGGCTCAAAGAGATTTATGTTGCATCTGTGTAAGCGCTAGTTTACCACATGCCAATTGCACACAAGCCCACAGAAAAGCTACATTTTTGGTAGTTTGGGTTTTTTTTAAAATATCTTGTGAGCTGACAAAACATGATTCTTCAGCACCATTGTGAGTGAAAACACTCATTTACCTCATTTAGAGTTTTACTTCAAGAAACAATTTAGCCCACACTTGAAGTGTCAGCTAAATGAGATAAAATAATTCTGAAAACATGCTAACTGTAAGAGGCTATAATCAGAGCTAATTACAGGGACATTCTGGAAATCCCTTGGCTTGGGGCTTTAGTTTTGATAAAGGGGATAACAACTTGTAAGCTATGATCCTTTTAATTATAACAATAGTAACCACCTTCTTTTATATGGCTTCTTTCATCTCTAAAAACCCCACAGCTTTGCAAACTATACATACCACAGGGATTGTTTAGCCTAACACCAAAGTGAAGCCACTTACTCTGCAAGAAATGAGTAAGTGTTTAACAATACCTGGCAGTTCTGGGCAAAATTTGTAGAGCAAAAAAGGTGCAGAGGGAGAACATAATTGCTCTTGTGTCTCCTTACAAACACTGAGGGGATTTCTGGATTCCCACAGCAACAGCCATCTGAGCTTCAGAATAAGGAAGGCAGCTTTTATATGTGCCTGTAGACTCTATGGAGGAAGGCAGCAGCACCATGTGGCAGCACCCTGTCACATTACCCAAGCTCACCTGTCCACGTCCTGTGCTGGGTGACAATAAAGCTTTGACACTGCAGCTGGGAGTTACAAATGGCAGCGGCTTCCTCGGCGCTGTGAATGGACAGCAGGCAGCCCAGGTGGCTGTAGGAGGGCCAGCACTTGTAGTCCTCTCCTTCCACAGTTCTGAAACCCTTTAGGGAGATGTAGTCTGAGGACAGAAAGAGGGTGTCTAGGGAAACACTCTAAGAGCACTTTCAGAAAACAGTTACCCTACACACTTAATCAGTGAAGCTCTTAAAAGAATTGCAACAGTGACAGACTTAACTGACTTGCCAAGGTGGAGACAGGTGGACCTGCAAAGTTAAACCCAAGTCTTGCCCTTCGGTTCTGCAGTGGGGCATAGGACAGCAATTCCTCCACAGATGTAGGAGAGGGATCAGAGGTCTCAACAGTGAAGAGAGAGGGGTGCCACCACAGGAGTGGGTAAGAGGAGGGGGCTGCTGTGCAAAGCCATGGGCCCTCCATGTTTTCCCTGGAGAAGCCAACCTCAAAATAGCTCTCCTACATCCCAGCCTCAACAGTTGAAGCTCATCACAGATCCAGTACCAAGCTACATGAGGCACAGACTGACCCACCCATCATGGTGCCACCCACAGAAACAGGAGATTGGGGATCCCCAGTGGGGGAAAGGGAGGCCAGATCCTGCTCCTGACAAGGACACCTGACAAAAGATCTGACAAGTCTGAGCAGGTGTTGTTCAGGCTATTGTTCACTGACTGCTAAGGGTCTTTCCCTACCTGCCCACACCTCTAGGATGGTGATCATTTTGGCACAGTGCAAAGCCAACAGACAGGTGTTGTTGGAAAATACCAGTAATTCCTGTTAAAGCTGCTGGTCCTTCCATGCAAATGACCAGATATCTTTGCAACAGTGCAAATTATAGTTCTTTCACATGTAAAGTGATTTCCTTCTGCAAGCCACCATCACCCACCACCTCATGTGAATGCTCAAGAAAATGCAGGCAAGAGTAACCGCTGGATTTTTGAAACTTCCTTTTGATCAGCCTCATCTTTACCACTGAATGGGTCCTTTTCAGAGGAATGCACCTCATAAAGTCACATTTATCCATCCACAGGTCCAATAGAATGATCTTCAGACAAAAGGAACTTAGAGGGCACCAAGGCTCCAGGTACCCTGCCACACACATCTCAGTGCTGTCACCTCCCCACTTTATGTTTCCATAATAACCTGTGCTCAGCAGACAGAAGCCACACAGTGAAATTGGAAGTTTGAATATCAGCCCAGAAAACTGACCTGTTGGTCCAAAGGATAAGGATATCCCAAGACAGGAACGATTCGGTTTGCTATCCCACAATTGCTACTCCCTTGAAACACTGATGTTTATTATGAGAAGAGTATTCAGAAGCAGTGCAAACACATGTCCATGCAGATTGTCTGGACTGCTTTTACTTTGCAAAACCATACAGTCATGCATAGCTCCCATGGAAAGGAAACAACAAAAGCCTGCTCAAAAAAAGACGCTGTTGGTGCTTTTTCTAGTGACTATAAACTGCCTAAATCTATGGGAGATCAGAATTTGACCAGTTACCAAGTGCCTCACTCCCTCAGTAATTACTTTACTCAGAGCATTCAAAATCAACTACCTTTTAAAAGAAGAGGTCTTTTCTGCAGATAGAGCCCAGACTTGTACAGATGTAAAACCTTTTCAAAAGCTCTCAGGGTTTCATTTATTCCATATCGTAAATCACCTATATTTAAGGAAAAAGATGACAAAGGTTATCAATTCCATGACTACCATTCAGAGACTTCTAATGAAGAAGATTATGAATATTAGCTGATACCTGTTGCATTCAGAATATCGCTCAAAAGGGGCCGCAAAGCTGGTGGTGCAGAGTGTGGCAAGAGATAAGTGAAAAAATACCTGCAAAACATCCCACAGGCTGATTAGAATACAGTGCCTTTATTTCCCTGGTGATTAAGTTGTCTACATTTTCCCGTGACTTGATTATCCATATGCAACTAGTAAGTCTGCTTTGGTTATAAAGTTATGTTGGAGCACATCATGATGCCTCAGATGGTTCCTGTGAGTTGGGCTGAAAACCTGGTCCTTTCTGCATGAAATCTACCTTGCAAAGCTTCATGCCATAAAGCTTCCACCTCATTCCCCTGGGCCATTTTTGTATACTAAGCAATGTATTTCCAAAAAAAAAAAAAGGAAAAAAAAAAAAGAAAAAAAAGACCTGTATAAAAGAAGATTCATACAAGATCTTTCTCTTGCCCTGAAAAGGTTTTACCTTCTTATTGCCCATGAAAATTCAGGATGACACATTTCCTGACCCTTCCACAAAATTCCTGTTCTAGAGAACAAGTGCACAAGAGACAAGTGCACCTGCAAGCCTGCAATAACCAATGCAGGGATTTGCCCTTCAGCACTGAATCCTGGAAATCCAGGCTCTCAGTTTACTAAGTCCTTCTGTGTAAATATCCAGCTGCCAAGGCTTCCTTCCAGCACATGACCTTCCAAGCATCATTGGTGAGCAAAAGTCCCTGCATTTTCAGCTGATGGCCTACACAAAGTGCTGCAGCAGCCTCAGCCCCTTGCCTCTTACCTGCTCCATTGCTCTTCCACAGGAGCCCATAGGGAGGTTTGGAGATGAAGGGAAGAGCTGGCCAGCCTGTTCCCACCAGTGGGGACTCAAAGCTGATGGGGTTTTGCAGGTAGCCTGCACTGCCACTGTTTTCATTAAGCACAGCCCATGGATGTCAAGCACCAGGGCTTGTTTGGCAAACAGCAAATTTACAGGTGCAAGCTCTGGGGCAAGTTTTTAGAGGGCGTTGGGGAAAGGGAGCAGCAGAAGAAAGATGCCTTCATTCTCACCAGACAACTACACTATTTTCCTGCCTTATAAGGAAAATAACTTGCCTCAAAGTCATCCTTAACTACATTTTGACAGAGGTGAGGGGAATCACTGCATGGAAGAAGAACAAGGGGCTAGAGGCTTACAAGGCAGGGCATGAGCCCAGCCACCCCAGATCTTCCCCTGTGTAGCTGGACATACCGATACGCATTGAACAGATTCTTCTTTTCATTTATTCCTTCACATTTCCCAACCACGGAGCATTTGAGAGGGAAACTTTTGGTAGGGAAGTCGAGTGTGCAGTCATTATCTTCCTTGCAAGACAGCTCCTCGGTGCTGGCATCATCCATGTCTGTCACTTTTAGGTTTCCATCCACCATAACAAACTGCCTTGGCTGGAAATCCAAGAGGACTATTGAACCCAGGGGGGAATGTGCCAAGTAAAACAGCAGTTTCACAAGACTCAGGCAAATCTGAGAAAGAGAAGATGAATATGCATGGAAAAAAACAGATGAAAAACAGCTATTAAATTGGAAGTAGAACAAAGGGGAGGGCATTCAATTAAATTAAAAGGGAAAAAAGCATATAGAACTTAAAAGGTAATTATATGTATGCTACAAAATTTATTATCAACATTGCCACAGGATTTGACTGGTAAGTAGTTTAGCAACATTTTTTAAAAATGTGTGTACACAAAAAGAGACATTTGCAGTTAGAAGAACTAGAGGAGAAAGCTGTGAGGAAAACAATAGCAGCCTTCATGTTTCAGGAGCTATATTGATTTGCCAGCTGAAATCAGAAGGGTTTTTCCCAGTCTGGCATAAAATTAATAGATTTCCCCTCCCTTCCCTCATGCTGCTCAATACAGACTGAGGCTCCATGGTCATTAACACCAGATTCATGCCTTGCTGCATCACTCAGCAGTATGAATTTGGGCACACAATCATGCCTCTGAAGAATTAGTCAAGGCTTGCAATGTATTTATTGTCAGGTTTTTTTGCTTTTATGACAAACTTCTGGCAGCAGGGAAAGGCCAGACAATACCTGACCCAGCAGAAAGCTTGGTAAATTATTTTTAAACAAACTAGAGCTAGAGGAGTACATTTATCCTGCACCAGCACTTTGCTAAAGTAGCTTTTTGCAGTAGTTTTCATTCAGTATCAGCAGCCCTGGCATCAGACAAAGTGTATCCTCAGCTAGGTATGCCAGGCAGCCCACGTCACCCCTCGACCCTGCCGATAGCGATCTGTGCAGGCGCAAGGGTTTTTTCCCTTGGAACAGCTCGCACAATCCCTGGTATCTGATGTGGCTCATCACAGGGGAATCCCACAGGTTTAGACACCCTAATTAGGAAACAGGACCAGACAGTGCCAGTGTAAATTCTGAATTAGTGTCTTCTGCAGTCAAGGGATGATTATAATCTCTAACACCACCATACCAAACTTTACCACCAGCTAATCCAGCATCATGGGTTTCTTACAGGAGACTTTGGCACGTTTAAGAAGATGAGGTGCTAGGAAAGCTATGTAGAGGCCAGTACAAAATTGAAGAAAGTAAAACTCCCCAAGCCAAGAGAAATGACTGTGGAAGCTCTGATGCTATTTTAACTTGTTTAGTGAAGGAATCATAAGAGTCCCAGCTCTGCATCCCACAGCAGAGCGAGCAGTTGCCACACTCCCCCTCTGGCTCAGATGGCAAGGCTCCCCTTCACCCTTAAGGACCACATGCAGACAGGGATTTTATTTTAGGACTTTTGTTGTGCTTTTATTTTGCCCAAAGGATTTCTTGCTGACACTCAGATACCCTTGCTTTTTTACAAGACGATTTTTTTCCTCCTGGCACCCAAACAAGTAATATTGAACCCCCAACTGAGCCCTTGAGGCAAACTGTAAAACAAGCTATAACCAAAGTAAGTGCCATGTCACAAATCATTTATATTCCTGGGGAGCATATGGGTCCCTATGCAGGACGCCTAGGGGATGAGGCAGATCTCACTAGAAGGGCTGCAATCCTAGCACCCACAGCAGGAGGAAAGCAGTTTAGTAGTGATTTTACTACAGTAATTCCTAAAGGGCCAAATTCGGAAACGCCGCACAAACACATGGTGAGGGTCAGCTTGCTCAGCTTGTTGCCTACAAGAGGTAACACACAGCAAACCACAGACTCGGAGCATGGTGAGGCTTTCCCAAGTCAGACTCGGGTTCCTGAGGGGTATCCCGGCCAAAGTCCTTCTGCATACATATATATATATACACACATGTATATATATACATACACACGTGTGTGTATATATATATATATAGGCAATATAGAGGCAAAATTAACGTTATCGTATAATAAAGGCATTAACCATCGCCCCAGCACCGAGTACGATTTTATGTTTATCTCCTCCCAGATTAATTTCTTTTATCACCGCTCTATGGAGAAAGAAACTAACCGTGAAACACCAAGCTAGGGCTATGTTAATGTAATTCTAAAGGAATGAAAAGGAAACTATTTACAGACAATTTGCGGGATCAAACAGAGTGCCGGCAGGAGAATCCCGTTTGCCCCAGCGGTCGCCACCGGCTCTTCTCCGGTTTGCCCAGTTTGTGGTCTAAAAGCGTCTGATAAAACTCCTTTGCTTTGTTTTCTTACTTTAAATCTTTCCTCCCAGGGGGTCTGCAGGAGCTGAATCATCTCCAGTGGGGATCCCAGCTCCAGCATGGCTGTGACCCGTAGCTCAGCATCTCCGCTGTTGTCATAGCATTGGCCGTGCAGCTGCGCGACAGTAGAAGCCACGGTCGGGGCGATGTCGCTGCCGACGCCGGCAGATCTCGGCCGCCCGCGGACAACGTGGGCAGCACGGGCGGGACCGGCTCAGCCCCGGCAACAACTCCCCCGCCCCGCCGTGGCAGCGCCTCCCGCAGCCCCCCGCCCCGGC
>VWYP01004746.1:343321-365089 GCA_013400435.1 Pycnonotus jocosus
CCCGGCCCGGCCCGGCCCGGCCCGGCCCCGCGGGCCCACGGGACAGCGGCGGCACGGACCGCCCAGGGAGGGGAGGCGGTGGCAGCTCAGCCCTAGTGGCTCTGGAGGAGGTGGCCTGGGGTGCGAACCGGAGGTGCTGGGTGCGAGCAGCACATCCCCACACACCCGCCCACCTCCAACGGCGGCTGTTTATAGCAGAATACGCGGATTTCACCGGCGTGAGTTTCGTCAGCCCTGCTAGAGGGTACCGCAGATTACAGCCGAGGGATGTACGACGGGTTGGAATCAGTGAGAACTAGGATATCACGTTTCCCTGCCGCTTAAAACTCTCAGGTTACGTTTCTACGAAGAGCAAACACTGGCAGTTTCTCTAACTAGAAGGATAAACCCTATTAGGTTGAATCAGCAATACACTGCCTAAGCACGGAATTGGATTTTTTTCCAGGGAGAAAAAAAAACTCAAACCAAACCCGTGCTCCAGCAAAACCAGCCAATGCAGGCAGAAAACACAGTTATCGTTTGTTTGTGAGGCGATCAGATCGATCGGCGGTGTGGTGACACAGCTCAGGGCTGCCTTCTGTGACACACGTGTACCTGTGCGGGACAGGAAAGCGTTTCCGACGCGGGTGCGAGAAGCAGGACAGGTGCCTGCCGCGGCTCTGTCACTGGCTGTAGACACGTGTCTGCACCGGGCTCTGCTGTGCAGAAAGTCAGTCAGATTAGCTTAGGGCAAAGGCAGATGCAGTTTGCCTGCTTCCAATTTAGGCAATATGCAGTTAACTCTCCTCACTGAGCAGCCTGAAACACCAGCCAAATGGGTGGATTCACCTTTTTATTTATGTTTATGCTACTGGGTTAGAAACTAAAATAATGGTCTACCTCTCCACCTGGTCTGCCTCATTTTCTGCCTTAACGTTTTCAGCGGCATAACTAGCCACTAGACTCTCCCCAGAAAGGGAGCAGGTGATGCATGGCACAGTTGGGATTGCAGGATGCTGCTGCCCTGTTCCTGCTGAGAGCCTGCAGCTCCTGGCAGGTCACTCACTAGAACACAGTGGGTGAGATTGCACAGGGTGTGCCTTGGCTCAAGCAGCGGCTCTCAGTCCCGCAGTGCTGTGCTGCCCTGGGACACATCTGCTCCATCTCCTCCCCTCCATGCACAGCAGTGCCAATACCTCTCTCCTGACTCACTCATAACGCCCTCTGTGTGCACTGCTTGGGTCAGTCACCTCTGCACAGAAACCTTTGTGAAACACCCCTAAGAAATTCAACTTTAATGTCATGGCCAGTGGGATGGAGAGTTTCAGAGATTACAGCAAGTCAGCTATTATGACTGGTGATCTCCAAGGCTATTTTAATAAAAATAACATATATAAATGATCACTTTTAAATAGCTTCCTTCCCAAAAGCCTGCAGAAAGTTTCTCTTTCACTGCTTCAGTATCACTGGAGCAGCCAATGAGACAGTGTAAAGTACTCAGCAGAGCATAGTTTTTCGATAAGAGAGCAGAACTGAACTCTGAACTCAGGCCATTTCCAGATGGCAGAGTTTGAGGAGAGAGGGCAAAATAAACGGTTTGCCTACATGTCATGTAAAATAATCAAGTGGAAAATCTCAGGCCTCCAGTGCTTACCCATGCACAGACAGGTTAGAGGCTGATCCCAGAACAGCTTTTTCAGTAGCTGAATTTCCTTTGTTGCTTTTTAACCTTAATAGCTCTTTAATTACTATTCTTATTTTCAAATCAAGTATACATCTGTGTCATGTTAATGAATATTCATTGTCATTGGAGAGGTATTAAATGCATTTTTACCTGTGTTTCCAAGGGAATAGATGCCAGCTGTGTGTACTATTATCTAATTTCAGCCTGTCCTCAGCACTGTAATAGTATCAAGACCTATTAGAGAAGACTCTATAAAATCACGATTATTTACTTGCTTTACAGTAGCACATAAGGATTCCTGCCGAGACCATGGCTCTGCTGTGCAAGGCTTTGTGCAGACTATGGCACAAGAGGTGGCCTTGCATGACATAGCTGACACCTGAAATGGAAAACACAGCAGAGTGCTGTAGCAAGGATGTAGCAGTAGAGGATGTGGTCATTTGAGTGTCTTTCAGTTCCTTGGAGGGTTCTGCCTGACTTCATTGCCTTTGATAGCATGTGAGCACTGTGTGGAGCAGATGTGCTACAGATACCTCCTTTGTGATTGTCTCAGCAGCAGAGACTGCTTAAATGCAGGGAAAGCCTCCTGTTGCAGCTCTCATTATACAGCCCCCCAAGAGCAAATCCACATATGGTTAACCTCTGTGCTTGCACTAGGCTTCCCAGTATCTTACACTTTCTTATCTGCATTCATTCCTTTATAGGCTATAGACAGAGCAGAAGGCTGTCCACTGTTCAGAAAATACCAGACTCTGCTATAATTTCAGGGAGTGTGATTGAATCCCATGCTTCTTAGCTTCTTCTGGCTTCCTACAAGGGCTGGAATGAGATGCTTCTCATGAAAAATTGTCCTGGCACTAATGCTAGCTGGGCTCTTTTCTCAAAATATATGAGTCTGTACATGAAGTGTAGATGAAAAAGTGGGAGTCTCCTGTGCTCCAGACTAACTGGGGTGAGAAAGCATCCCATTTTCCCATGCCAGTACTGAAACTGTTTGCCTTCTGAAAGACACCTCTGGGTGCAATTTCCCTAGCTGGTACCCTCCTATCCTAAGAGATCTAGGGAGCAGCATTTCCCTATTTCTTGTCTATGACACTGATCTAAAGGGATAAGATCAAGCTCTTGAGTTAGCATAAAAAACCTGAGGAGAAATCCTGGGGGGAAAGTTTTCCCTCTGAGCACATACATGAAAGTCCTGGGCGTCAGTCCAGAGGAGGGAGGCCAGGAGTTTATAGGTCTGGGAGAGGGATCAAAGAAACCTGCAGCAGCCACTTCAGAACAGGAGGAAAACTTAGACAGCTCTAATAAAGACTCTTGGGAATACATGTCATCACTGGTGCCCTTGCCTTTGAGGGCAGCAGTTACTTTGACTCCTGCCAGCTGAGCTTCAGGCTGTCTCCAGACAGCTCCTGTCCAGCTGGGGCAGGGTGAAAGTCCTGAGCAGCCTGGCTTTGCACTTCCATGTCAACTGAGAAACCACCTTGTTTCCAACCTCCAGTTACGCAACACTGGCGTGTGTATGGCCATGCCTGGGTGGCACCAGGAAAAAATCACCCCACCAGCCGTTTCCAGATTTCTCTTTGTATTGCTTAAGAGCCAGGAAAAGGATAAGAAAGTTAGATGCAGGTATGATACCTTCCTACAAGCAAGTGAACTAGGGAGACAGACCTTGCTCTGCTTTTTTGCTTTACCAGCCAGGAACTCTAGCTGAGGGCTTGGTGCAATAATGATTGCCCTAGGACTGAAATAACATGTTTCTCTTCCCCAGAAGGAAGAAAAACTGTCCTTTTCTGTGGTGTCCAAGACAGCTGCAGCTCCCAGGTGTTTTTACAGCCCATGGCAGGCACAGCTGTGTCTCCCTAAGCACTTCTGGTCGGAGGTTTCCCAATGGGGTTTGGCAAAGCTGACACCGGCATCCAGTTGGCACATAGGGCACTAGGCAGAAACTTTCCTGAACCTGCTTCATTCTTTGCTTTGTTTTGTTTTTTGTCAGATGAGGGATCACCTCCTGGCTAGAGATGCAGGATGAATGAAACCATGAGAACACTGCAGGGCATTTGTGTGGCTCCACAGGCCACCACCTCTTCCAGTGGTACAAGGGCAGCCTGTCTTAAGAGGAGCTGTGAATGCTGAGGAGCCCTGTGGGTGTTGTGTGCATTGGCAATGAGTGCTTGTCATCTGCTGGGAGGCAATCAGCCTGACAGGAGACACTGGAGACACTCTTGGATACAGGAAAAAGAGGAAGGCCTGAGCCAGTGGTCCCTGAAGAGCTCAATGGCATTTGGGCTTGCAGAGAGAGCAGGACGAGCATCCTCTGAGGAGCATAAGCACAAAGCAGTTGGGAAGCTCTGGTCTTGGGCACATGAGGGCTGACAGAACTCATTGCAGGACTTTCACATGCTAACACCCCCTTGAGCCCTCCTTGGAGATGCCTGACCTCAATGCAGAAGTGGCAGAAGGCATTTAGGTGTTTGCGTAACTAATGAATCTCAACTCATTCATTGGTAGCACTGAGCAGATCCCTGGTATAGTGGCATCCCACAATTCCATAGCACAATTTGCCAGTGTCTGTCAAGCTGTCTGTGTGCTGTTCACGGCATATGCCACTCCTGTCACAGCTTCTCCCCCGACTCCCCACAGCACCGAGATACTGCCCTGCTTTTGACATATTCTCAGGATTCAGCCATTTGTTATGCCACCAGCACATCCAGCCCGACTGGCATGGAACATCCCACTCCCTGTTGCATCAGCTCCTGGGAACATGTGTCCTGAAGAGTCGTCAGTCTTCCCAATGAGATTTTATTAATGTTTAGGAGAATATAATCAGATTTTCAGCACAAGGTTGTAAAGAGCTGGTCTACTGATAGATGGACTAAACCTTCCCTTGCAATATAGGTATTGGTACCCCAGGTGCAAGGCATATTACTACATTGTGAGGTGTGGATTGTATTATCAAAAGCAGCATCAACCTTCTGGGCCTGCTATCCCACTGCTGCACTGAATGCAAGCCTACATGCAGTGAGCTATTCAGGCATGTCTGCAGAAGAAGGGGGGGGCAGGACCTTCCTTCTCCTGTCTCTGGCTCAAATTGCAGACACATTTCTTCAGTGGCAACACCATTTTAAGCAGCATTTAGTTCAGGCACTTAGTTTCAGGCACTTAGTTTCTCCTGTATCTACTAAATTTTCAAGATCTGGTCTAAGTGTTACTGCAGCTTTGTGGCAAATAAGATGGGGAAAACGATCCAGGTTAAAATAAATGCAGCAAGACTTTCCCCACAAAGAGTGTCTAAGAAGAGTGAGCACAGGCTGTATGGAGGGGTAGGAGAAAGCAGGAGAGTCCCTTTCTACAATGAGGACTGAGAATCTACAGCAAAGTAGAAGAGACTGAATAAAAATCAGGCAGTAGCAACAGGAGAAAGTAGTGGCCTCAGATTCTGATTGTTTGCCTTTTTTTTTTTTTTTTCAGATTGTTCCTACCAATTGTTAATTTCATTTGGAGCAGGCATAGAAAAATTGCTTTGACCATGAGACTATCTCCAAACTTCTCGTCCTAAATTCAGCTCAAATCTACGCTCTACTCTTTCCTGATTTCATTGTGTAAGTAAGAAACTCCCCAAACTAGGGCTTACTTGTTGTGTTGTGTATGTTGTGCTGTATACAAGCTTAGTGGAGACCATGAGCTGGGGTTGGAGTGTAGGTTTGTGTGGCACTCCAGGGATACTCCAGTGAATAAATGTTCTTTTCCAAGTCTGGTCAGAATCAAATAGCCCTCCAGGAAAGGAACAAGCTTGGCAATTCCAGGTACACTTCCAGATTGAAGATGCTCAGTAGAGTAACTCTTGTAAGGTTTTCTTCAGTAAATTATGAGGAAGGTTAGAAATCATTTCAGTCTAGTAATCCTCTAAAGGGGTCTACTAAATCTGACCTTTGATTAGTGTCAAAATCTTCAAAATCAGAAGAAACACTACCAGTAGCATGCCACGCTCCCCTCCCTGAGCAGTCATGCCTGGCAGCCTCTTGCAGACCTCCTTGGCTTTAATTTACATATTACTCCATCTAGTGGCCTTAAGGTTCCAGCCTCCAAGAGTTTAAAACTCTGTCCTGGCACCAGCTGGAATTCAAACCTCTGCAGCAGCTTTGCCATCACCACTTTTACCTCCATCTGTTAAGAAAAAAAGCAAACTGTCAGTGACAGCAAATACAGCTTGGACTGCAGCTGCTTAAAGTCAGTCTACTATCTCACACTGCTTTGTCAATAGAGAGATTTAAACGTTAAATGTTACTCTGTTAATGCAGCCAGTTGATTTCACGCAGAAACCTGTGACTTCCTGGATTTGAAGACAACTGACAGGCACTAAGATCAGTTTTTCTGTTTATGTGTTAAACCCATTTGGGAAGTCAGACTGTAAAACTAAAGCACTCTGAGCACTGGTGCTTAGATGAGCTGACAGCATAGATCCAAAGTGCTGGCCTCTGGCTGTCCTGAAATGCTCTCTGCCATGCTCATACACATGGAATTGCTCCTTCTATCCACATAGCCCCCTCCTCACCTTCTCTGTGCCAGTTCTGGCTTGTGTCCTCCTCCAGCTGATGTTTTCCCTGCCTTGACTCTGTCAGTGGCAGCTATGGGATGATCCCCAAAACCCCCTGCACATCCCCTGTGTGTTTGACTTTGGCTGGCAAAGGAATGCTGACTGTGATTCCCATTAAGGGGTTTGGATTCAAGCAGGCTGACCCAGGACAGTCTGGAGGGAGTGCAGCCTGTCCTGCAGATACCTTGGCTGCATGGATGTCTGCTCTTGTGATAGCATTTGAGAGACATGCCTGTCATGGTCACGGGGGGAGATCTTCCCTCTGAGGAGAGGGTCAGTGCACAGGGCATCAGTGTGGACTCTGGTACCCAAGGTCAGCACACCCTGAGCTGGCCCAGTGCTTGCTAACCAAGTGTTGTTCCAGGCCTCTACGCACCTGTGCAAATGCCTGCCCAATGCAGGATCGGGGTCCCAGAGAGAACGGAAAATAGCAGTAATATGGCCTGCAAAGAAAAATGTTCAAAATTGTCACTCTGACAACTTGGTTGTAATGAAACAAGCAAATATTTCATCACAGCAGCAAGAAAATGGTCTAAATATCCCTTTGCCTATCAGACTTGTTCAAGCAGTCTCCAAATTAACTCTCTTTTTTTGCTTCAGAGCAGCAATACAGCTCAGCAGCATATTTCCTTGTCATCTCTCCTTACTGCATTGCTCAGCTGTTGGAGCTGTTTTGATGCATGCCAGCCTTATTTCAAAGCTGAATGTCAAGAACACTCTAAATGCTCTTCAGCCTGTCATGAGGATGTCACAATCCACCCAATTATTGCTCCTTTGGGCAGCTCTGAGCCATGTGAGTGAGGTGGTGTTTGGTTTAGGAGACCAGATTAACTCTAGGCTGAAGGAAAACTCCTGAGTCACGAAGTAGCTGGTGCTGATCTCTGCATCTGTTCAATCACTCACTGGCCCCTTCTATTGCACTCCTCACCACTGACTAGACTCAGGCTGCCTGCCCACGTGGCTGAACAGCATCTTCTCTTCCTCAGCCTCTTCTCCTCTTTCTACTATGGAGACATTTCAAGCACCCTGAGACCAGGGCTGTCATGCATTAAATACTAAGGCAGATATTCAACCTGGTTTGGGCCCAAAGCTTTGACTTCAATATAAACATTTAATGACAATAATATTGGTCTTTTTTTTTGTAAGGTAATGTGGTCTAAAGAATTCTTGAACAAAAGCTGTGCATTATTGCTCTCTATTTACATTTGGATGATTTAATATTACTCATACTGGAATGGAAAAATAGTTTTATGCTACTTTTTTTCCCCTTGAAATCTCTTCCTCTAATGGTTTCTTAATACATATTTAATAACATGGGAATAAAAAGAAGCTCACTTAGGTGCATCTTTGCTGAATCGATCTGGATCAAAAGTAAGTGGATCCTTGAAAAACTTTTCCATCCTTCCCATTACATAAGTGTTGAGCTGGCAAGAAAGAGTTTATTTTTGTTACTCAGGAGCAACACACTGAAAATGCCTCTTTGCTGTCAGGGGTATAAAACCATAAATGCCTTCCACTCCTCAGTCCCAACTGCAAGTCTTAATTCATACCCCAGTTTTGGTCAAAATTTTAGAGAAGCCAGTTCAAATATGCCCAGGGGAGATTTCAGCCCTCTCATCCACAGGTCCAAATTTGGTTTAACTGGGGCAGCTAAAAGCTGCTGATGGCGGATGGGACTCACAAAGACCGTGGTGTTTGCAGGAATTTTGATGCCATTCATGACAAGCTCCTTCTTCAGCCTGCGGAGTGTCCCTGAGACGGGCGGGTACAGCCGCAGTGACTCCTTGAAAACCTGTCTCAGCAAAAAGCACAAGAGATCAGTTAGTTCATCCACTGTAGGAAGCAGAAATAAAACTAATTACCTCCCTATGGCCTTTCACTTTAGCTAAATGGGAGATTTTGACTTTTGAAATGGATGCTGGTCTATCTACCTTGGACTTCTGTGGGCAAAATATGCCTAAGTCAGCTCCTTCAGGCCTGGTTCTTTCTTACAGCTGGTAAAACACAGAGAAAAAGACACAAAACCCAGAAGAGATCCTGGAACAGATCCAACACCTCAATTCAGATGAACAACTAAGTGAAAAAGTATTAGGAAGCAAACTCAAAGGGAATATCCAAGAGTGAAGTCTCCTGCTCCTGATGAGCTGTTCTGGGCACTGGTTGCCATGAGAGTGGGTGATTGCTCCCACCTCCTTCCCACTCTTAGCTCCTGCCTTTGTCCTGCTTCTGCTGCTTGAGGAGCTGAGCCAGGTCAGAGCCCCAAAAAGACAAAAAACAACCTGGCAAAGGAAAATGAATAGGGAATGTTGAGAAAAAAAAATGGAACAAGACCATTTCTTTTGGTGTCAGTGAGCTGTAAGAATGGCTTATTTCATCAAAGTGAAACCTAATTAACAGTGCACATGAGCATCACACTGAAAATGCAATTAACAGTGTGCATGCACAAGTGGACTAATGAAAAAGAAACCTGGACAAAAGGATTCAGAATTGCCTGAACAACAGGAGAGAAGTCCCATAGTCTCTGATACTCCAGTGATGGACTGGCTCTGACCAAGGGTGACTGATTTTGGTTGTACAGATCCACACTTGTGCTGTTAAATAAATGGTCTGCTTTGAGAACCTCTCATGTGATCTGTCTTAAAACTGAAAGGCTTAGATACCTCATCCTAATTGGAGTGGTATAATTGTGATGGCGTTTTGAGAAGCCTAAGGAAGCCTGCTGATTTCTGTAATCACATAGAGTTGCCTTTTCCTTATGAGAAATAGACCTATGAAATCTATCTGCTATTAAAGCACAGCAATTTGTGGGATGGGATATGCCAAGTGGTAAAACACTGTTGCTCACCTCAGCAGAGCAATCTAAAACAAAAAGGATCATGGCAGACTACTCAAATCACAGGGAAATTTATGCAGAACAGCTGCCAGGACTGTGATTCAGGCTCTCCTGAGGGCTACTGGTGTCCCCCATCTTGTAAAAAAGGGAAATGCAACACAAACACTGGCTAATAGCCAACCCTGTCTTTGCAGTTCATTACCAACCACCATTTCAATACACAAGACCAAAAGAGTTTTAGGACCAAACTCTTTCCCCTACCATCCCTGAGCAACTGAAGAGAGTTTCAAGACTGAATAATGAAAAATTGACATTAGAAAACCCAGCCATTATTTTTGGCTGTCCTCAAATCCCACTTTATTGCATATGGTGAGATCACACCTGGAAATGCTTTAACAATAATCAAACGAAAATAGAGCAGTGAATTAATAATGTGGGATTCACACACAGGTTGGGCTCAAAGTTGTACACCTTTCTTAAAAGCTATTGTTTCACCTTAAACAGATAGGGATTATGCAACTCTACTCTAGCTCCCAGACTGGTAATAATTAAGGAAAGCAGTGAAGGAATCTGTAAATTTGAGGAGCAGCTTTCCCAATAAGGCTGGGCTGCTGCAAATGTGTCGGGCTACCCGCTTGCTGATTCTCTGAGGACTAACACTATCAGGATAAAAGGTTAGCAAAGTTTTAAAAATTTTAAGGTGTGGGACTCCTCCATGACACGTCAGAGGTGCTGCCATGTATCTGGTATCTTACCTCTGCCTGGTATCTTACCTCACTCCTACAGTACCTGTGATAAGTAGGTGAGCTTGCCAAGGTCCTCATAGTCAACATCTCTCTTGGCACCAAGAACCTCATCCACTTCAGCCTGAACTCTGCAGTTCAATTAAAACTCGTTAGCTGCAGATGCCTGTTTCTTGCTAGGCAAGTTGACAAATTACATTAGTTTACCTTCCAGACACTGAGTTGGACTTAAACACCCATCCTCAGGCAAAATGACAACCAATTCCCACCCAGGTTCCTGAACTTGCACCTCATATCAGGATGAGGCAATGTGCATACAGGGCAGCTGAATTAGGTGGGATTTGGCACCAGTAACTACAAAGGCTTTGAAAAAAATCACCTAAGTGAAACTGAAATAATCCATCTTAAGGTTTCTCTTTTTATACATTTTGGATATATTGGTACTAGGAAACCGTTTATTTTTGAAAGGAGGCTAGAATTTATTGGGAACTGATCCTATCTTTTTAATAACCCTTACAATTAAGTTCACCTTGAAATTAACATCAAGCTGGGTCTAAAAACTGGAGCACACATACCTTTCCAGTATTTCAGGATTCTGACCCAGTGCCATCACTGTAAATGTCATCTCATTGGCACTGGTTTCATGACCTAATGATAACAAAAACCAGTTTAAAAGTTAGTATGAAATAATAACACCATACAAAGATGGTCTACTAGCGTGATTGTGAATAGGAAGCTTTAAACATCAAACCCCAAATGTTTTATTTCAAATATGCTAGAAAATAAAGGAAATAATAAAAGATATGTAAAATCTATGTAAAGAGCTTTCAACAATGACAACAAAAGGACCTAGCTGGCAAAGACATGGCCCATCTTGCCCAAGTCAAAGCTGCAGTGGTTGCATGCAGCACCCACTGGTCAGGTGGGGCCAGTGAGGTCCAGGATTTGCCTTGTCATATTATGGGACGCACAGTTCTGCCAAAAAGGAAGGATTTACTAGTTTTGAGGGAAAATAGAGCTTCCTATCATCTTTCTTTGAAAGGTCTCCTTTATGTGTTAGGATGACCCTGCTTGAGCAGGGAGGTTGGACCAGAAGACCCTTCCAACCTTACCCACTTTGTGACCCTCTCATGTAGACATTTTCCCCTCTTTTCCATGGATAGACATATGTACTATTTTAAAGCATTACAGAAAAGACTTCTGCAAAGATGTCTGCTGCAATAACATATTTCTTGCCAAAGAAATGCATTCTGATCTCACCTTCTTATGAACCTAAATCCTCTTTATCTGCAAAGTGTTGTTTATCTCACATAATTACTTAGCCCATACATTTTCTGATTTGCTTGACAGTGCCTTCTCCTACTCAGGCAAGAATGGCATTTAATCATGTGGGTGAGCTGATGCAAAGACACACTGAATATAAAAGATGTTTTTGGTGGGGTATAGTGGTATCTGAGTAGAAGGGCCAGAACCCCATACGGAATAGCCTTGCACCCCAGTGGGCAGTGGAAAGACAGAGGCTGGAAAACAGTGGGAAGCCAGTGGTTGGAAAACACCAGTCTGGCATTATTTGCTGTGTTGATATCACTGAAAGAAGGTAATACATCATCTGCCTGTGAGAAAGTTAAGAGTTCTCTTCAGACCTCACCCAGCTGGTCCTATGCCAGTGTAATACTGCTGTCTTCCAACCAAGAGACTCCTGGTTGCAGCAGCATCACATGGAGTCATGATGTTTATCCTCATGTTAATTATGATTAACAAGTATATTAATCATGACCTTGTAGACAGCTCAAGAATGAGTACAGCTTCCCACATTACATATCCAAGAATTAAAATAGTTACCAACCTGCAACAAAGAAAGTGATAAAGTTATCCAGAATGTTTTCATCATCTCTAGTCTCCTCCAGAGCTGTCAAGATAGAAAAACAATTGGGATTAGAAAATACCCCCATGCCCCAGCTGGACCAGCTAGAATGCTCTGCCCTGTTTGGCACATATTGGCTGAGGTGTCATCAAGAGAGGATTTTGAGTGAGCATTTCAGTGGTGACTTGTGACCAGTTATTTGATCCAACACAAAGAAACAGGGAATTTTCAAACCAACTCTCACTATCCTCAGTGTGAAAACAACTTTAAAGGAAGATCCAAGTTCAGATCCCCCAAACGATCCCTGAATTTCACAACAAAACATACCACAGAGAAATTCATTCCAACAGCAAGGTGTCTCTTACCATCTCCTTTCAGTATCTGTGTGAGAATATCCATTGTGGCTTCTTTCCCATTCTGGATGGCTTCTCTCCTCTGGTCAATGCACTCCTTCCCCACACGTCTCAACAGCCTCACACTCTCCCTGGCCTCCTTCACCAGCTTCCGATTCCCTGGCATGAACTGAATACAGAATTTATTTTGTCATTTTATTCCTTTTGCTGGTAAGAAATAATGTCAATGTTATTTCACAAGTCAGCACCTTGTTTTCCATAAATGACACTTGTCACAAAAATATTTGCTCTCCATGCAACAAACTGAATGCCCGCAGGATGAAGGGTTTGGGCTGAAATAAGAAACATTTCAATCTGTGCATGCTGAAGTCATGTCTTGTCAGAGCTGATGTTTTGGGCACTGTAAGCAAAATTCATCACCTCTCCATGGAAAGAAACTACAGCACGCAATGCAGAATCTCAGCCTTAGTCTCAAAAAGGAAAAAAGGAGCTGTAAAAGCCTCAACTACAGCTTTCATGAAACACTGAAATAATTCTTTACTTAAATATTTCATATTACATCCATAATTTTCTAGTGGATGCATTTGGGTTGAAAATGTAATTTTTTCACAGCAAGAATGCTCAAATTTCTTCCACCCTGAGTGAAGGCTGCCTTCTTGGACAAATGGTAAAAATCTCAACTTTTAATGGGTATGAGAGCATAAAACCAAATCAGAAGGAGACACATGCAAGGGGGAACAAAAGAAAAAAAGAAGCATTAAATATTAATGTTAATTTCATGAGTTTTTCAAAGCACTAATGAATTTTATCTTGATGCACACTGGTGGGAAGGATCTACAGATGACTGTTTCCCTGACATACATGGACCTTGCACAGCCCCATGAACTCAAGCAGGAGCAGATCAATGTGAGGAGAGAGGACTGAAGGGAGCAGAGTACAGACCCTTATGAAGGGGTTGCGTGCCTTGTTCAGTCCCTCCATAATCTTAGTCACAGCGTTGGGTAAAGGTGTCTGGTCATCACTCAGTGCATTTAATTCCAAGCCAAATGCTACCTGAGAAACAGGAGAGAAAAAGGAAACTTGCTGGGGTGGGGGTGAAAGAGCAGGAGAGCCTCACAGCACTGCCTTTTCCCCTAAAAATATCTCAGGCTAGATCCCACCTTGCAGGAGGCTGTGAGGGGAGGGCAATACCTACATTATGTTTTCCCCTTATTTGGGTGGATTAATAATTTACTACTATTCTCCATTCCTCCCAAACTGGTTTGCATAGAAAAGGGAAAAGGCAGTGTAAGGCAGACTTCATGCTGACATGCAATGGCAATAACACAGCCTCCAACCATGAAAGAGCCCTGGTATGTCCCTTTTGGCATGGAGGAGTGGGAGGTATGAGGCTGAAAGCACTTTTGCATAGGGTCCCCATCCTGCAGACCACACCTAGACTATGCAGACCCTTCCCTAACTGCCCCTTCCCATGGCTCAGCCCGAATGGAAGTGGCACAGTTAGTCCTACAGGTCTTCTGGCACTACTGGGTAAAGGCCTTTCTCTCTGCCTCCAGCTCCTGATCCCATCCTGCTGCTGGTAGGCATTACTTCCATCTCTTCCTGCCAGTCACAGAGGAAACAAGAAAGGGACAGCTGGTACCTTTCCAATGATATCCATAGTCACCCGGCTCATCATCGACAGCATGCTAAACTCTGTTTTTCCATCTGCCTTTTCCTCTAGCTTCTCCATCAGCTCCTCTGCTTTTTCATTAAAAGTTTCCATCAGACCCATCAGGTAGCTGAACAATCAACAAAGATGGGTAATGGGGGCTCTGGAGAGGACATCTTTGTTCAGATAAAATAACCTTCGTTATTTTCCATAGAAAATGGAGAAGTTTTTTTAAATTTACAATTAATTTGCCTTAATACATTAAAAAGCAAGCATACAAAATGAGCTACATTCTTCTTAGAGCAGCTCTGCTCTGCCCTGCCATGTAATTAACATCTGTCATAGCAAAGGGAGGTGACCTATCCCCATCAAGGCATATGGAGTTTATCTTTGGACTCTACATACAATGCATCAAGGGGCACAAGGAAACCAGATCAACCCTCTGCCTTATCTTTTCCAATAGGATAAGGCAGCCATAACCTTGCTCCAGGATATACAACCTTCAGACCTTTCTGCCTTTGATGAGCTCATAGGGGTGTCACTGCTCCATGGGAAGTCTGGTCAAATTATACTTAGCATGGGAATGGACTGGTGGATCCTAAGTTAAATATGATTTTGGCACAGAATGTTGGGGTCTTTTTCATCCAAATATCAAATGGCAGGGAGAGGCATGACAATACAGTAAAAGTAACAGCTAGATCATCCCAGAAATATTTGCGTTACCTTCGGCTGAAAGCTGGATCCATTATCCTCCGCTGCTTGCGCCAATGCTCATGGTTGCAAACAGTTACCAAGCCATTCCCTATAAACCTAGCACACAGGAAAACAAGGGAAGGAACAGTTTTATGCAAGGGAGCTTGCTGATACCCGTGTAGTCAGAGATACAAGTTTTTCACATCTACTTTCTTTGCTTTTTCCCATGTGTAGGGAGTACCTTTGAGTATGCAACCATTGCATCACTGTGGTCAACAACCAAACCACAGATATTTTTGCCAGGTAGATGTGGACTGCTGAGGCCCATAAGACGATGATTCATTACAGCTGTTATACAAATAATTAATATAATAACTGGATTATTATATATTTTAAAGCTTCAGATTTACAAAGAAGAGTTCCCTGGTTTTGGAACTGAATTTAGAAGTTGCAAACTGCCATGCCTTATGGAGTGCTCTAAAATCTGAGAAGTTTGATGATGGTCTTGAGCAGACTGCTCTGAGACTAACTGAACATCCCCAGGGGGAAAAAAAGATATGTGACCAAGGTAAAACAAAATCCAACATATCCTCCTCCCTGACTGGGAAGACATTTGACTTGACATATAGTTTAATAGATACATGCTGCTTACATGTGTCTGGAATTAGAAAATAATCCCTACACTAAGGTAAATGGTCTGAGTCAAAATGTCATGCCTGTGATATTATTAATCTTGCACTTATTTTCAGATCACAGTGGCTTCAGATGGGTTTTGCCTACCTCTCACCAAATAGGCTGAAGAGAGTACCATACACTATTGGATCCTTTGGGTGCTGTGGTGACATCAAGAACTCCTAAAATAAAACTTCAGATCAGTAAATACTGAGTGCAACTCATTTCCCAGACAAAACACAAAATTTCACTCACACACATTTACTCTCTTCTTCTGCAGGCATAGTCTGAAAAGTAGATGAATTATCTGGTGTGCCTTAATCCCCCAGTTCCTTGCATGCTTTACATGCCACTAAGCAATTTTTTGCCCAATGTCCTGAAATCTCACTCTGTTGTAATTGCAAAGATTTAGAGAAAGAAACTTGGTCTCTTGTGCCGAATTCATTTGAGATATTAAGCTCTTGCAGAGAGCCTGTTTTTCACAAATGGAAAATGTTTGCTACATGTGCTGTTTAAGTAGAAGTAACAAAATAAATTAACTGATTAAGGAAAAGATAAGACAGCCTGGAGAGCAAAGCACCTCACCCTCCTAAACCAGCCAGAGCCAAGCTGCTGCTCTGTGCTCCTCCAATCATCAGGCATCAGCTCTCCTGTTATGGAGGGATGGGCCAGTCCCCACTATCGATTTGGCTTTATTTTTCAGTACCTTCACTCCTTCAGGGCTCACAACCAATACTGAGACTCTGTGAAAGGCATTCACTCGTACAACAGGTCCATATTTCTCTGCCCTGTAAGAAGAGAAAATTTTAAAAAGGAGTTATGGTACAAACTACCAACATGTAACAGCTCAGACCTAACAACCTCAAAGGACCAGAGTGGGAACTACAGTAGTCCCCAGCCAATAAAGTCATTAAGAGAATCACAAGACAGAATAATCAAGGTTGGAAGAGACCTTCAAGATCATGTGATCCAACCATCAATCCATCACCACCATAATCACCCCTAAACCATATCCCCAAGATCCAGACATCTCTTGAACATTTCCATGATGTTATTCTACCACCATCTTTATTCCAATGACTAACCATTCTTTCAGTGAAAAAGTTTATTCTAATAACTAATCTGATCTGAAAGATCAATGCTCTCTCTCTCCAGCTCCTTTGCCAACCTTCTCAATGATCCTAATTATACAATTCTATAAGGGTCTTTGGGCCTTGATTTCTCCATATACACTACAGTACTACCCCGCTCAACATTATTGTTGTGCCTCAACTTACCACTGCAGGAAGAGATCTGGCGTAAACTCTCGATTCCTCACCATTCTCCATATGATTGGCAGGTGTCCAAACAAAAAGCTGCAGAATAGGAAGGTTAAGAGTATCGTGAGGATGCCAACATAGGGTTTTGTATGGATTGCAATCCTTGTTGCTCAGTGAGGGTTGTTTGTCTTTTCCTCGTAAGGGAAGATGAAAATTACTGTGAGCTGTGCCAATGTCCAGCCCTCACCAAGCTGGTAAAATGAAGACCAAAGGCAGGCTGGTGCTCACATGCAGCCAGGAAGACCAGCCCAGAGATGAAGGCTGAGGTCTTTTTGTTATGTAGTATTATAGGAGATGTTTGGATCTGGATGGGAGCCCCCATGAATTGCTTTGCTCTTTGCCTGTCTGACTGAATCTTGACTGCAGTTATTACACTGCTGTACACGAAAGAGGCATTTGCATTAAATACTCTTTAATACTTGTTCATGCCTGGTAAGCATAACTTCATTTCTGTCAATGGATTTCTGTTAAGGGAAATTAGGAACCATCTCCTTCTGTCCAAAACTGCATCATTTCAAATACTGAGGAGGAAAATTACTGGCTAATATGGAAATTGAAGAAATTAATAAAACATGTTAACTCTTCAAATACAATATCTGCATTAAAAACGTAGAGATCAATTCCTTCCTTCAACTGTGAGTGGTGAATTCCCACTGGCTTTGCAGAAATCTGAGGGAAGATTTGGCCAAGCTCCTTTCTAAATGAAGCAAGCTGCACTCAAGATCTGTTTTCCATTTGAGAGACAGAGAACCATACTATCCATCATCCTTTCCAGTATAAATAAGCTATGAGGGAAAACAGAGTCTTATTTTATTAGAACTGGGAGGTGCTTAAAATAACAAGAACTCAACAAAGTTACTCAACATCTACAGCAACTTTTAATCCTCCACTTGTTTGACTCTTCCTTTGTAACTGTATTCCAAAAAGACTCCAAAGTCCCAAGTACAACACAACTCCTTTGTCAGCTCTGGAAACTGCTCTATCTGCATTACAGGAAACGAGGTCCCACTCACGGCTCCTCTGGTGCGCCATCACTCTACAGTGTTACTTCACACCTCAAAATGAGCCTAAGGACGAGCAGGTTCAGGTAGGACAAGCCCATGCTCTCTCTAGTCCTGGTATCTGACCCTGATTACACAAGTAGGCTGAAGTCTGGAGCTGGGCAGGAGAGAGGGGTGTCCCCGTAAGGCTGCGTATGAGTGCCAGTGTCTCTTCCTGTGGCATGTTATGGAGGGCATGTGCACCCACAGGTGAGGTTAAGTGGGAAGGTCACACACTCCTGCAGGAACCATGACTCCTTGTGACAGTCCTGCCACTGCCTTGCTGGCAGCTTTCTCACTGTCCCTTATCACGGATGACATTTTTATTTATTTTTGGCAGGAACTAAACACCTATGAAGGAGAGCACGGAAGGTGCCTGGTGGAGTTAGTGTCAATGTGCCTCCTGGAGCAGTGTGGAGCGGCTGGCGGTGCTGGTCCCTCCTGCGGTGGCTGACGCTGCTGCCAGGTCCCTCCTCAGGGCCATGAGCAAACGCACAGCTCGGGTGGGCCACCCTAAAGCGCTCCTCGGTGCCGCTGTGGCCACCCGGGAGATGTAGGTCAGGCCACGCAGGCCCGGCCAGGCAGGCCGCGCCACCCTCAGCGCTGCCGGGCGGGGAGGCGGGCACACACCCGCGCCGTGCCCAGCCTGCCTCACCCCTCGCCGCTGCCCTTGCCCGCACCCGCCGGGCACGGCCCGGCCCATGCGCATCGGCTGAGGGTTTATTTCCTGCAGTGACGGCTCCAGCCTGGCAGCGAGCGCTCTGCGGAGACACCGAGCCAGCCCGCCGCCTCCTCGCCTGCCCGGCCAGCCCCTTACCTCTCCCGCGGGGCGCCGGGGATGTAGTCGTACTTGGCGTGGATGTACTGCACGTAGCAGCAGTACAGGACGAAGGCCAGGACGGACAGGGCCAGCAGCAGCGCCCCCGCCGCCCACAGCACCTCCATCCCCGGCGGCTGCCAGCGCCTCCCCCCGCAGCAAGCAAAGGGCGACCGGGGCGGGCCAGGAGAATCCCCGGCTGCGGGCGGGGACAGCCCCGCTTAAAGAGCCCGGTGGGGCGGCCGCGCTGGGAGCGCCCGGCTGCTCGAACACACCGCACGGCGAGTGCCGAGGGGCACGGGTATGGTCCAGAGGAGGACACGAAGATGCTCGTAGGGCTGGAGCACTTTTCCTGTAAAACAAGCTGAGACAGTCGGAGCTGTTCATAAGAATAAGAAGGCTCCTGGGAGACCTTATTGCAGGGGCTGCAAAAGAGCTGGAGAGGGACTTGTTACAAGGGCATGTAGTGATATGACAAGGGGGAATGGCCTTGAACTTAAAGAACGCAGATCTAGATTAGATATTAGGAGTAAATTCTTCACTATGAGGATAGTGAGGCACTGGAACAGGTTGTCCAGAGGAGTTGTGCATGACGTGTCCCTGGAAGCGCTCAAGACCGAGTTGAATGGGGCTTTGAGCAACCTGCTCTAGTGGCAGATGTGTCCCTGACCATGGCAGGGGATGAAGATGGGACTAGATGATCTTTATGGTCCCTTCCTACCCAAACCATTCTATGATTCTTTGACAGATATCTATATATATGTGTGTATGTGTATGGTTATAAGCTTTCCTGGATGGAAATGATGCTTCGCACAAGGGGGTGAGTAGGTCAGGAAGGATGCTGCACCTTTCTATGTTTGTTTAGAAATATGTTTTAAATAAAGCTTGTCTCTGAAGGCTCCTAGACAAATCAAGTGTCCCAGGACAAGGAAGATAGAGGTTTTTTGTTGACATTTAACTGTTTAAATTAGAAGAGACAAAGGAAATGTGCTGTTGACGCCTGTAGGAATCAGTAGGTGAAGGTTTTTAGAGCAGCCTTTTGGGCACCATATTATACAACATGCTTGTTCCTCATCCAACCATAGGAGTGAGAGCTGATACTGTTTTATTCAATGTAAGCAATCTAATACTCACTTACACAAATTGCGTAAGGATTGCAGGACACAAGAGGCCAAGCCATAAAATGGTGGAATTTCATTGCTGATGAATGAAATCTAACGCATGGGAGAAGAAAAAAGATATGTATACGCATATATGAGCAAGTTAGTTATATATATTTAGTGGTGGTACTTATTCAGGAATTTCACCTTAATGCTCAGTACAGATCACAGAAGCAATCAGAGCATTGTTGGGATTAGAAATGGGGGAGTGAGTAAAACAAGGTGACTGAATATACTGGTAGATAGACAGCTGGAAAAACCCGGGGCACACCCACCATGTGGGAATACCCCATGCACTCTTCCTACCAGCACCTGCCAATCAGATTTTCACAGGACAGCCCCATTATACACTCCTTTCTCTGCGCAAGCTTTATTCAACCATTTGAAGGTAGCATACCAAGCCACCTGGAATTTTATCATGTGTATTTTTCACATCTGGGTTTCTGCCTTGTTTGGCAGCACCATAGGAGACGCTGCAGGAGTTTTCATCATCATCATCATCCCATTTCCAATGGGGTGTATTTTCCCTGCACCTCTCCCTCAGCAGCTCCCATATGGTCATGCCTCTCTGCAGAAAAAGGGAGAAGATGTAACTCATGGCACCCCCTGTTTTTGTCCATCCAATCCATCAATCATCTTCCAGGCACCTCCAAGAGTCAGCTCACTTCAGTTTCCAAGTGGAAACTGACTGTGCTAGAAGACAACAATCTGCAGGTTTTCCTTGGTTTCTTATCTGGCTTTCTGTTACATCCAATGTTAACATTGATTTTTCTTGAACTGGTAGTACTTTCTTTGGCTCAAAATAATTGCCTTACAACTGTTAACTATTTTCCCCTCTGTTTTTTGTACATATTCTCAAAGACCATAATTATTACCAAACTATTCTTTTAATTTATCTTAATTGAAAGGTTGGGGGTTTTTTTTGTTTGGTTGGGTTTTTTTGTTTGTTTGTTTGTTTTTGTTTTTGTTTTTTTTCCCTTCCCTGATAAGGCTGTGGCTTTAAAACTGCTTATTTTCAGAAAAAAGCTACTATTTGTTCCCACTGGTCAGGCAGTGCATATAATGATATCGTGGTATGAGTATCTATCACTAGGAGAGATAGAGCTGATAGCAAGGATAGCATCACCCAGAGAAAGTTTAAAAGCTAAAGCTAGCTGATGTTTAAAAACTAAAGCTAGCTGATGAAACCATGTTTTTAAAGATATTCAATGAATTCCCTGATGAAACATTGATTTTCTGAGTTTCACCAATGTTTTTTCAGCTTACTTCAAGAATAGATCATAACTATCTGTAAGTTGTTCTTTCATTTGGAATCAGTCTCAGAATAATTCCTGTGAAAAATTCCTGCTTGTACCTTGTTTGTGAGCAGCTAACTGGGAGGTGATAAAATAGTCCATATTTTATACATTTTGATGGGAAAGAGAGGCTATGTGATACAGTTCTAAACCCTGAGTAAATCAGGTAAGCTCTCAAAATTAGGCTTCTCAGGAAAATATAATTATCAACTGATAACTCCCCTTACTATTCAGCCTGGGTACGCTGCAGAAATGATCTTATTTTTCATGCTTTAAAGATGAACTTCAATAAAAACTTTTGTTTGTGTTCCAACAAACTTTAATAGAACCNCGGGCTGCGCTGAGCTTTCCCGCGTGTCCCCGTGCTGCTGGGGACTGAACTGCCACCGCGTGGACATGGTGACAAGCTGCACATTCCCGCAAACGCGAGGAGCGGGAGAGAGCTGGGAGCCCATCAGAAGAGCAGAGGAACTGTTAACAGGTGGAGTTCCAAGGTGAATTAGAAAAGCTGGTGAGGCATAGGGTTGGTCTGAACTCCTGCTCTCTGCTTGGCTTTGCCTAGCTCTCTAGGTTTGAAAACATTCTGTTCTCTCTCTGAAGATGCAGCATTGTTTAAGTTGTAAGTGAGGACAGCAAGGAAAAGGCAGAGCATAAACAGCTCTTGTGCTGGGAAACGCCTTCAGCAGCACACAATAGCCGGAGGGCTGGGAGTCCTGGTCACCCAGAATTTACCGTGGCAGATGTGGACAGGAAAACTCTCATAGTAAGTTAATAATGATAAACGAGCAGATTTAAAACCAGACCTCTAGCCACAGATGATGCTGGAAATAGGACTCAAAACAAAACCTGCAATGGGTTAGGTGTTACTTACCCAGCATTGCCAAATACAGACCTTTGCTGTGATTTTCACCCTGAGTGAGTTNGAACCCCTTGCTTGTATTCTGACGTGTTTCTATACTCTCGAGTGAAGGGCATGATCCCAGGACACTCCTGTGTTTATGGTCTGCCCGGGAGCCATACGCTGCGCTGGGAGGAAGGAGCAAGGCTGGGCTGGGCTGGGCTGGGCTGGGC
>VWYP01004746.1:365171-389247 GCA_013400435.1 Pycnonotus jocosus
CTGGGCTGGGCCGGGCTGGGCCGGGCTGGGCCGGGCTGGGCCGGGCTGCGCTGAGCTTTCCCGCGTGTCCCCGTGCTGCTGGGGACTGAACTGCCACCGCGTGGACATGGTGACAAGCTGCACATTCCCGCAAACGCGAGGAGCGGGAGAGAGCTGGGAGCCCATCAGAAGAGCAGAGGAACTGTTAACAGGTGGAGTTCCAAGGTGAATTAGAAAAGCTGGTGAGGCATAGGCATCCTGCTCTCTGCTTGGCTTTGCCTAGCTCTCTAGGTTTGAAAACATTCTGTTCTCTCTCTGAAGATGCAGCATTGTTTAAGTTGTAAGTGAGGACAGCAAGGAAAAGGCAGAGCATAAACAGCTCTTGTGCTGGGAAACGCCTTCAGCAGCACACAATAGCCGGAGGGCTGGGAGTCCTGGTCACCCAGAATTTACCGTGGCAGATGTGGACAGGAAAACTCTCATAGTAAGTTAATAATGATAAACGAGCAGATTTAAAACCAGACCTCTAGCCACAGATGATGCTGGAAATAGGACTCAAAACAAAACCTGCAATGGGTTAGGTGTTACTTACCCAGCATTGCCAAATACAGACCTTTGCTGTGATTTTCACCCTGAGTGAGTTGTCCCCCAGCCCTTATATACTGAAGTTCTGATCATTCTCCATCAATAAAATTTTCTAGCATGGACTGGACAAGTAAATGGCAAGATGTTAGTAATAACAGAAACAGTCTAAGGATGTAGTGATTGCCAACAGCTAATGCCCCTGAGGAACAAACTACTTGATGTGATACTTGTACAACTGACTGAACACTACAGACTTTTAAAAATAAAAATAGCATCCCTATTTACCACATTATTGTAAACGAATGATTCCCATTTCCATCATAGCTGCTTTTCTGACAATATTGAAACATTGCTTAAGGCAGCTCTATATCTGCACCTGTACCCCAGACATGAGAACCTTGGGAAAGTCGTGTACAAGGCAGCAAGGTATGAACACACATCAAATGGGTTCCATGTTTTGTTGGTTTAGAGAGGAAAAAAAGGATGCTTCCTTAAAGCTTAAATTTGGAATACAGATAGTAGTCATCAAAAGATGCTTACATCTCTTTTCATATAGAAAAATGTGTTTTTATGTCTGAAAGTATCTAAGGAGGCCAATGCATCTCACATGCCAAGCTGACCTTTAGAGAGGACTACTGGCATGTTTCTGAGAGGAAAGCAGACTTGGATATTGATAGGTTGTGACTGTTTTTCTCCTCTGTGTTTCTGAATTTCTATGCTGACCACACCCAAGCAGCAACAGGCTGAGCTCTCCTACAGAGGGACAGATTTGTGCTGGGGACTGTTCCCCCCTACAGCCGTAATAATGCTAACTGGTGAAAGAAGAGGCAGGCTGAGCTGGGCACAGCCCGGGGAGTGTTTTGCTGGGTTTGGGCCCTGGGCTAGGGCAGGTGTTCAAGACCTGCTGTTCTCCCTTGGCCATCATCAAGCCCAGCACAAAGGTCTACCTGCTGAGAGGCTGATAGGGGAGATAAAGGCAAGACAAACACGATGGCAGCATGTGAAGCTGGGGGCCCTGGCCCATCTTTGCACCCTGTGCCAGTGTCACCCCCAGTGCCACCACTGCACTTTCCAAACTCGAGTCATGTCTTCAGTGCAATGTGATTACAGACCTCTGTGCTTATAAATGTGACACATGTGCCTCATGCTGTTCATGCCCTGTAGCCTGACCTGGGCAGAGCTGGAATTCCTCTGACATGGATGATATCCTCATGGTGTGCTCCAGCCAGAGCTCGGCTCCCAGGAGGGTTTAGCCAGCATCTGAGTGAGAACCCCTGATAAAACACCCTACCTATTTCACTATCCCTCCACTGCTTGGGCAGCAAGCTCTACAGATTATTCCTAGATATACTGGGAAGATGTATGTATTGGATTTCTTGGAAAGTGCATGGTAAGTTGAAATGAAGATAATATCTATACTGCAGATTGCAACACAGTGTGGCAGTGCTCAGGCTGGATGCTGGGCACCACAAGGCCGTAAGTGAAAAATGCTGAACTCTGGGCAGAGCTACTCTGCCTCAGAGGTAGAGAAAAAGACAAGGAAAGGCTGGGTTTACACTCTTCCCTTAGAGATATGTTGGGTCCTCTATGAGATGCAGCTGTGCAAACTTAAGGAAAGATGTGTAAGGAAAAATGCAGGTGCTCCAGTCTCAGTCACCGAGTTTAATCAGGAGACAAGACAATAAATCATATTGCTGCTAGACAAAAGTTTGGGACTGCCACATAGTACATGAGGAAGTCTGGTTGCACTGAGGGCTATTTTAAGATTTATCCTGAATTAGCATCCAGGAAGTATACTGTCATATTCAAGTGTAGCAGCCAGGCTTATTAGTTTATCTAATGCTTAATTGGTGTGACATCCTCCTATATAAAAATGATATCAATAAGAATCCTGTTAAACAACAGATGAGATAGCAGGTATTTAAATGCATGTGTACTTGTGTGCTTTAAATAGTACAGGTTCATAATTTAAATACCATTGAACCAGACTAATGGATACCAGGATTTAGAACAGATATATTTTAAGTTTGGAAGGGACCACAATGGTCAGAAATACCTTCCCAGCATCATAGCAGAATACTTAGCTGGCAGGCACAGACGTGCACACAGAGTGTGCTGAGCTGGCTTGATCCTATTTGAACACCTTCCTCACTCAGTGTAGGCTGGGAGAAAGAATAAGAGGAAAAAAACCCTGTACTTACAAGTCTTGTCTCTTTCTCTGCTGATAAATATTTCCCTGTGGGGCTGGCAGCACCCTTCTAGCAGCATCAGCAAACATCTCACCAGCAAACATGGGGTGTGCAGGGCCTTGTGCCAGCACAGGCAGGCACAGCTTGCTGTCACCCACAGCTGCTCCCTGGGGGCTGGTTCCCCTGTGCAGTCACCACCAGCAATATCCAATGGCCTCTTTTTTCTCAGGATGTTCAAATGGACTAAAGCAGGTGCAAGGTAACTAATATCTAATTTAGAAAAAGAATATTTATTCGTTAGAAAATGATGGTGAAACTCCTGCCTAATTCGTCTGTGGCAGATATCCTGGAATCACCTCAATTCCTTTAGGGTAGCTTTTATTGTGTAGGTCTTTTTTTCTACCCAGAAGGCTTGAAGTATATCTATAACCAAGATTCTTCTTAAAATCTCCCAGACAGAGGGAGCTGAAATTTGGCTGAGAAGCCAAAAGAAACAGAAGAGGAATTTGGAAAAAGAAATATTGTATCTCTACCTTCTATTTTCTTCCAGCCCTCTAGTCCCACCAGCTCAATGGGTTCCAACTCTTTTAACAAAAGAATTTACAAATGACTCTCCTGTTCCCTGAACATTTTGGTGAGCCTGAAGTGAATTTCTGCACTTGAAACAAATGAGTTTGCAACTTCACTGCACTGGGAAAGGCCTGATAACAGTCTGCATGTTGGCATTTATAGGTTTTCAAACGAAATGAGAGTAGTACTTCTCAAAAGGCACTTTACACATCTGTTATCCCTTTATACTTCATAAGAAGTGGGGGAAAATACTCTTTTTTGGATCATCTGGTTTTGTGTTGTGAAGGTGTTCTTTAATACCAAAAACAATTTAACAAATATTTATCAGAAAGTTCAGGAAAAATATTTAAAACAGATTAGTTTACTTTATACAGGTTTTAGGCTTAAGAAGATACTGTCAACTTGAAATTGGGTTAAAATAAATATCTACAGTAAGAGCTTTAGATACAAAGTTTTGCTTGTAAACTTTTCTGGACATACTGGTTATTTTACATTTAAGGCTTTTTAGGTTTTGGTTTTTTGTTTGTTTTTTGTCTTTCTCAGGTTCTTGTGTGAGCAGTAAGACAAAACTTATCCTGATTACAACAGAGAAAACAAATAACCAGGCCAAATGCTTTCATAAGACAACATGTGTCTCCCATCACCACTCAGGTGAGAAACACATTTCAGACAAAATAGGGTTGCTTTTGTTTGCTTTTTTTTTTTTTAATATCCTCTAAAAGTGGGTAAATATTACAGGATTATTGCCCCAGTGCATTACCTCTTGTCTAGTCATTCACACCTGTGAAAAACTGAATGAAAAAACATGTGCCTTCATAAAGTTTGGGAAAGTGAAGAAACACGTAAATAGTATATTCAGAGCTAAACTGAAAATGATCCTGTTCATGTAAAAATGGACAGATTTTCAATCTTGTTCATGTAAAAAGGGATCAGATTTTCTTTTCACTTAGGCTAATGTAAACTGCAGAAATACTTTCCATGCAGTACACTATGATTTCTTCTAAATCATTTGATTTTGCTTATCCTTGATGACCAAGAGGTTTATACCAATAAAAGCATTGCAGAAAAATAATTTTCCTTTGAACTAGTGAGTGGAAAGTTTAAAAAAAATATATATACTTTTGTAATTTGCAAAGAAAAGCACAGATTTAGAAAGGCACGTCCTTAGAAACCTCAGCTCAGAGCTGCAGGTGGCAAAGCAAGGCAAACAATGCAAATGCTCATAAGAGTGAAACATGGTCATTTGGGAATTTATTTTTTGGCAAAACATTGTGTAGCACAGCTGAAGAATGCTGTATTTTGAAATGGGAAAGGACAACAGGATGCATCTCTTTTCTGATCTATAATGGCTGACGCTTGGGGGTTTCCTCCTACAAAAAACCCCATAGAAATGCCCTGCCCACAACACATTCAATTCAGTGCTTCATTTTACTTTTTTTCCCCTCCGAGGCAGATGCATGGAGACAAACATGAAGAAAACATAAGATTACTTTGTACAGATGCAGCATTTTCAAGGCAGGGCACACCCTTCTCAATACTGCAGCTGGTTTAGAGGGTTGGGCAAGAAAGGGATGTGCTCCAAGTCCCCCAGCTGCCTTCCCTGGCTCTTCGGTCACCGATCTGTCACCTCCTCCCGGCTGCACACCACACCAGCATCCTCCTCGTGCGAGCAGTTGTGCGTGCCGACACCGGCATGGGAGCACTCCAGCAGCGTCCTCTCCTGCCCGGAGCACTGCACATCATCCAGAAGGATGCGGAGGGACGTCCCTTCCCCGAACTCTGCCTTCTTGGTGGCCCTCACCACGTAGGGGAAGCCGAGCTGGCGGCACACCACGGCGGCAGCAGATAGGCTCCAGCCATCGTCGCACACCGTGCCCCACTCGCCGTCGATGAAAATCTCCACCCTGCCCCTTCCGCGGCCCCGCCGGCCCTGCCGCATCAGCCGCACGGCCCCTTTGCCGGGGGGCTTCTTCCTCCTGCGCTGCCCGCGCTCCTCCGCGCCCTTCCCCTGCCCGCGGGCTCTGCCGCCCGCCGCTGCCGTGCTCGGTGTCCTGGTTCGCTCCCCGGCCGGCGTGCGGGGGGTCTGCGGGGCGGGGACGCCTCCCCACGGGGCCTCGGTGGTGGTCTTCAGCCGCGGGTGTGGTGTGGGTGTTTTCATAATGAACTCTGTTGGGGAAAAAGCCAGAAAACCATGAGTGTGTCACTCTCCGGGCAATGCTTCTTCAAGCAACTATAAGAAATCAGTTCTGATTTTTGACTTATATAACTAATTTCTTGGGATTTGCCTACTTGATCCTGTTGAGAAGCAACAACACTCTTAGCGACCCGGTGTTTCCTCAGTGAGAAATGTCGGCTGCTGTTAGCAGAGAGGACGGCAGGGCTGAACGCCAACACTGAGTCTCTCCCAAAAAGGAAGCTCCAAGAAGTTTATAGGCAAATGTCAGCCTGGCCCTTAAAGCGTAGGTGCTGGAGTTTCAGTCAGGAGAGGAGCTCTTCACCGTATCCTGGTGAAGAGCTGCCGAAAGCATTTTACAAACAGGCACTATTTCTGCTCTTCTCTTCATTACTAAGGATTGGATCATTACCAGAGGAGAGCATGGCCTCCCCACTGGGACAGATGCTTTATTCAGAGGAGCTGAAATTGGGAACATTCAGAATCAATTCTCTCTGGCAACTGGAATGTGCAAGAGGAGCAGAGTTGCCAGGACAACACATAAAACAGGATTTAGGATTGGGTTTGTTCTTCCTCATGAAAAAAAAGAAAAATAATAAGAGCCTTGAACTCTGATGAGATGAAAATTCTTTGCTGTCACAGTTTCCAGGTGTTACTGGACTTGCTTATTCACATATGCTTTATTTTTAGCTTAAAAGTAAGTTTTAGTTTGCCAGAAGGAAATAATTCAGAATTTCACGGAATGACATTTAACAGAGCTGGGACAGTGTCACAGACATTTGCAAAGACATCATGACTTTGAATTATATCCCAGATTTATGCCTTCTCATTCATCATTTGCTTTGTAGTACAGAGAGGAGGAAAAATATCACTGTCTCATTTGTGCTTAGTATCTGTTGTCTCCAAAAGACAAGCCCTTGCAACTCCAAATGCAATGTTTTCCAAATAATGCTCTTCAAAAGGGAATTGTGCTCATGACATGAAAATATTTCCTTCCTTTGAAAGCTGTGGTTCTCAAGGCAAGAAATAGATTTGAAGGCCCTACCTATGCACAGCTCATTTGCTGGAGCCTGGTCTGGCAAAGCACTTGAAAACCCTGGGACTGATTGAATACTGTGTAGGAAAGCTAATGGTCACCTGGGAGTGCTTTTCACCTCACTGGATCAGGTTGTCATTATATAATACTCTTTATTAAACTATTTATTAAATACACTTCCAAAAAAATGCACTCATAGCTAATACAAGACACATGCTCTGATGATTCTGTTACATTCAGACTAAATACTAACTAAAACAATAAATATTTACAGCTACATGTCCTTGTTTGCATGGTTCTGAATCAAAATGGTTCTGCTTATTTTTCACCAAAAAGAGAGAGTAGTTCTTGAGACACTTGGTAGAATCTCTCCTACCATTTCCAAGTTTTAATTTATGACAAAAAACTACCTTGTAAACAAGCCCAAAAGATTTAGTTATATGTACAGTTTAAAAATCTGAACTTTGGACTTGCATATAGAATAATGCGTAAGCAGGAAAAGACAAAAATGATTGAACATGAACCAAGTTACTAATATTTGGAAGCTGCCTGCACAGCTAGAAAAGGAGAACATCTCTGAAGATATTGAGTCCTCAGGCATGTCAGCAGTCAATTGAGTTTGTTCCACCTTAAAGACTCAGTGTTGCAAGGTGCTGAGTGCCCTCATTATTCCTTGAAACCAAAGCTGTAGGAACTGTTAGTGACTCAAATGAAATGTAATGTGATTAATGTAATTAAAAATCAAATAAAAGTATCCTGACTTTCGAGTTCCTGCAGTACCATTAGCTTTTTGACAAAGTTCAAGGACTATGCTGAGATGGAAGGGAAGTTGTTAGGGAGCTGTCTAGTTACTTACATGTGTAAATTAAATGCACAGGGGAAAGAACAGTGATACTGCCTAGTCTACTTTTAAGATCCTAATATTGTATTTAGGTTCTTGCACCTCACATAAATAGTGCTTGGCTTGCTGCAGATTCACCTCTACCACTGACTACTCCAGTTTTAGCAGCTAAATACTTCATGCAGCATGAAGCAATCAAAAGGCCCTGGAGGGTTTGGGTAAGCCAAAAGTTCACCTCACTATGTGATCACTGAATCTTTTGGGAGCATTTTCTCATCCTGTATTTTCTCACTTTCAACTAACAGTGACTCAGCTCTCATCTTGCTCAATGAGCTACTTCCCAACCCTTCACCCATCATATCCTCCTCACTACCTGAAGCTACTGCAAAAAATCACTTGTCACTAAAAAGCCCCATTGAGCATAGGGTCTCTGTACAGGAACATTTACAGGGAAACCAAGTTGGTGGTAATGAAATGTCTACAATGTAGCATGAAAAAGCAAACCCGAACAGGGTCAGAAACTACAAAGCAAATTTCACATGGCCAGGAAACAGGAAACTGTATGACTTATTTGAACTAGCTCTTCAGATCCGAAACATCTGGGAAGACTTAATTTTGAGGATACCCTGAAGAGTGAAGTTCTGGGTAGTCTCCACACATGTGGAGAGATAGTGCAAGTCTGGAGTTTGTATCTACTGCCAGCTAACATGAACCAAAAATAAACAGCAAGAGTTACACTCACTCTCCTTTGGCACAAACGGGATGCGCTTGCTTTTGACTTTCACTGGCGATGGCTCAACTTGGCATTTTCCTGGTGGTGCTGTCCTTGAAAAAAAGGGACACATACACTGCACAATTAATCCCTTTTCTCTAGCATCACAACGCTTTGCTTCCCATTGTTTTTCTAAGAACATAATTCTTATTGGGAAAAAAAAAAAGTCTGTTTAAATGATGCAACTAATCTCTTTACAGTAGAAAACATAACTAAATAATCACAGATCACCATTGATGAAAGTCCAAATATTCACAAGGCAGTGGAGTCTTCTGTCTGTGTTTTCAGTTTCTACTATTGAACCATTAAGGAAATAAAACATTGGCAGGTTCAAGCACTACAGAAAGAGATGAATCAAACAGAAAATAAAAATTACAAAACTAGACAGTATATGTTGAACATCTGTCACAAAGGTCATGCAAAGGTACGCAAGATTTCAGACTGCTTTCACGGAAGCAAAATAACACATTATTATTCATACATAAAGCCCAAACAAATGTCTTGCTAAAAATGCATTTGTTTCAGAAAAGAACTCTAAGCGTTTCCTCCTGAGGCTTTGTCTTACTATGGTGTTTTATTTTGGCACAATTTGTGTGCCATAGAGATGTATCTCACTTCTGGGAAGTCACACCCAGTTCATCACCACTTTTTTCTATGACAGCCATCTTGGTAATCCTCAGACTTCTTCAGAGGTTTCCAAATTGATTAAAAAATGTGGGATGTTTGCATTTGGAGGGTATAACTCCTGTGCAATTAGGATTGTTTGCATTTGCCTTTCTGTGGAAGGCAGAGAGCTTCTCTCTCAACTGTCTACACAAGGATGTTCCCTACTTTTATGAATTTTCCAATGATTTTCTTTGGTACTCTGAACATGAATGCAACTCCTTTTTAAACTTAAACTTACAGCTTGTGTTTGACTTCTGCTTTATTTTTGCAAAAGTTGCGTAACACCAGCTTCTTAACACATAGTTTACAGGAACTCTTCCGTTGCATTAGATAATGGAAAATGCTCCTGACAGAGGAAAGTTGGAGGAAACACATGACAGAACTGGGGGCTCTTTTACTTTGGCAACTGATTTCAACATAAAACTAGAGAAGTGGCTTGGTTCAAAATCCTCAGATATCTAAAGCTGTAAATTTAATCCATAAAGAAAAAAAAAAGCTACAAAAACCTCACTCTCCATTTCTGGCTAAAAGTAGCTTGGTGTTTAGCCAATAATAGTAACACTTTAAAAACAGGAAGATGGAAAAAACAGCTGTAAGTCTTCCTATAAAACATGGCTTATCCCTGCCTTGCCCAGTCTCAGATACAGACATGTGGAATCCAGGAGGTGTAATGATGGTCCTGTTTTCTTGTCCAATCCATATTGTTCTTTGAAACACTAAGAAGTACTTTTTGATATTCATGTCTGCATTGCCCAAGAAAGCACTGCAGGTCACACTGGTCCAGCTTTGCAGTGGCCTGGGGGCACAGGGCTCTTGTGGGAGATGAAAAAAGGGATGGAGAGGAACTCAGAATAAACACCTTGAGAAAAACTTCCTCCTTTTGGGTAGTAGTCTAGAGAAACTTTGCCCAAAAAAGACAAGCCATCCATAAAACAATCCTTTAGTATTTAGGAAATCTCCAAATCCACATAACACCAACAGGCTCCATAAAATCTGGCACCAGGCAGTGTAGACCCTGGTGACTGCAGGAGCAAAGCAGACCCACAGTGGTTGCTCTAGATGTTCCTTGATCGACCTCCCCAGAAGGGCCCAGCATGGGAGAAGAGTTAATCAGTCAGCCAACATCACTCATCACATCCAGACCATCACACATCCCACCACACCATCACATCCACACCATCCACGCCAGGACTCACTGCACCATCACCAGGCCTTGCAACAAGAACATCTCCTACCTGGAGGTGTCCACCACTTTGTACACCACTCCATGGGGAGCTGTGGCACTTGGTACACCAGTAGACAGGAAGTACAATTCCCCTGGTAAAAAAACCAAACAGACACACCCATGAAAACTGTCCATGGAGTTTCTGTCTTGCAGCTCAAAGGTGTTGACTCTGCATTGAGTCTGAGAATTCATCTGTAGTCCATTGGCATAAAATACTCTTAGTGAGTGGCAACTTTTACAAATTGTCATTAATTACTATTTGGACAAATTTCCACTGCACCTTCACCTGCCCAGATCCTCCTTGTCATCTCATTATGATCTGTGTCCTTTGACTTCTCCCTTGTAAAACAGCCAAACCCTGAATTACTTTTGTTGAAATGAAAGGAAAGGAAATTAAGAAAGTTCACTGTCTTCTGCTCATTTGGATGAAGCACTCCTTTGAGGTGAATTACAGGAGAAAAAGATTTTGCTTTTGCTTTCTCTAGCACACTCACAGAGTGAGACATATCTCACACAGAAGGCATTTGATTCATCACAGCTCTGTCAGGTCACATGTGCAGGGCTCAACCTTCAGTAAAACTGTGTCCATTACCATTTATCTGACTTATTTTCTCTTAACTGCATTTCTATTCTTCTTCTCCTGTTGTGCAAGGGAGACATAAACAGTCCTTCTGACACTCTTTTGAGAGCTCAAATGCTTGAGCAGTGCAACAAAAAGGATCAGAGAGAAAAAACACACCTGCAATATTAAAAAAAAAAAGAGAAGAAATAGAAAAAGAGGGAATATAGACTTGCTTAGTGAATGAGGTAGATTCTTTTGGGTGTCCTATGGGTAAACCAAGTGGAAGAAGGGAAGGAACAGATGGGTCAGCATGAACAAAAGAATGTGTGAGTAACTGGTGGCAGCTGGGGCTGAGCCTCCTTCTTCCTACCTGCTCTCCTGTGCTGCCCTGGGCTGGGCTTCTCTGGATGATTCCAGGGCAGAAACCTCTGGCTTCCCCTGGCTGGTTTCTTCATTTTTGTGATGAGCTTCACTAATGACAGGCCAGATGCAGCCTTGGTCCAAATGGGGACAGGAAACACCTGGCACTGAGTTTTGTGGTGATGTGTGCTTTACATCCTGCCCCTCTTTCCTGGAAGTTATCTGGCAGAAGTATGGATGGCTCAGGCTCAGGCTCAGGCCATGGACATCTGTTTCTACACAGACATGACCCACAGTCACAGTGTCTGGGGTGTCTCTGACATGTTCTGCTGGCCAGAAATGGGACTGGTGGCTTTATAATGGCTGTGCAATGAGCCAAAAATAGAGATCTCCCCACCACATATACACATCCACTGCTCCAGATAGATTAACATTCATCAGAGCAACAACCCCAAAACTTAAATGCTTCTGTGAAGAAAACCCTGTCAAAATAAATTGCATGGCAAACTTGTAAAAAATTAGATTCCCAGCACACAAAAAAGATGCAAGAGAAAACTGTTCACAGCAGATAAAGCAATCTCACCACACTGTTATCAAAAGATTTCTTTCCATTATTATAAAGCAAACACAAAGCAATCAACTACCTCTAAAAGAGACTCCAGCCCAAATCTCCACTCAGCTCTATTGTACTCATGCAAAGCACAGCGTAGGGCAAAAAGGTGGCAGCGTTTCACCCCTGCTTTGTCCAAATTCTCTTGACAAGGACAGGATGAGGGAGATCATCCCCATGTGCATGAGCAAGGGCTGCAATCAACAGCTTGATATTGCACTTGGCATAAAGCTGATTTGAACTAAGTTATTTGATTTTAGGGTAAGATAGCCTTCTTACTATAGCACTGTGAAATAGCTCTAAATTCCATGAATATTAACCATTAAAGAAAATGGAATTTAACTCTAAAAAAAAAGTCAAACTTTCAAGCTAATACTTAACTTGGAGGATTTGCATTCATGTGATAAAATTTGCATTTATATGATTTGAGCAACATCCAAACTTGACATAATCTGCAGGAAAAACCAGATGTTTAAAAGCTGGGGCATTCTAGAAGCAGATGCTTGTTATCATGAGCCAAGACCTCCCTGGAACAGGGCAGAGCACAGCTCCTGCATTGCTGGGTCACACAGGAGGTGCACATTGTGGGGCTCATCCTCTGCCTGCCCCCAGCCAGGGGCTGCACGGGCTGTACATTCTGCAATACCCCTGTACAAACAACGGGAGACACCACCAACTTTCACCCCAGGACTCCTTGTTTCCTCCTCTTCAAACCGCAGCAGCTCCCTTCTAGAAAGCAAAATGTCTTCAGCTATGAAAACATAGCAAAGCTCCACTGAGACTGTATCCTTCAGTCCTATGCAAGGCAAAATCCCAACTGGCACTAATAAAATATGGACTTAAACACTATTTTGCTGATGCCTCACTCAAGACATAACATAGGCTTTTGTTCTGCTTCACTTTGAGAGGTACAAATACTCCAGCCCAGGGTGAGCAGATATATAATTGCTGTTCATGACATCTGTTTCCCTGTATCCATTAATAACGTTCACAGCCTTCTTGACTAGACAAGAAGATGGACTTGCTCTCCCTTGGGTATCAGCTTCTCAGGCTCCCAGGGCCTGCATTCTGCACAGCATGGCACTGTGAAGAATGAGGGTTTTTTTTCTAAGCTTTGTTTTATTCCACTTGCCCCTGTCTGCTCCATATTCTCCAGAGGGAAGGTGTGGGGGCAGCAGCACATCCAGCTCACCAGACTCAGTCCCAAGGGAACTGACTCTCCAACTCCCACTGCAGGCACTGCATGGCACACAGGCCTCAAAATTAGCATTGCAATTTTGGTTTGATATTTGGGACATGCTGGGAATCTGGCATTGTAAAGACTTGTGCTGTGCCTCCCCACTACCTGCTGCCTGCCAGGAGTCCTGTCTGATCCCTTCTCCGGTGTTTTATTCTGAAGAGAAACCAGAAACACGCCATCCACTGTGACATAAAGTTAAAAGATTACCTGCTTCATCTTCAGCGAAGGAGATGATGTATTGATAATAGTTATTGATAAGCCCAGGGAACATGCACGTTTGTCCTGTCCCCATGCAGATTTCACTGTACTGCCACTCTCCAGTAGCATGATCCTCCTTCAAAGACATCAAGCGTCTGCAAGGCAAAAGAACACTTCTACAACCTGACCCAGATGATTTATGAATATGAGCATGGACACCTGAAAGGACATTTAGTGCTTCCTACCCCCACTAGCTGCAATAGGAACTGCAGCTTCTCTGAAGAGTGAAAGATTGTTAATATTAACCCAAATGTATAGACTGCAACTCTTTGTCTTTCAAGGGCAACACAAGCACATGAAAAAACAAGGTGTGTGTGGGGGGTGTTGAAGGGCTATCAGGCTATTTTTTGGGGGGGGTTTTGGCGGGGTTTACAACTTAGTGAGTGTCCTAAGCGTTTACTTACCCACTCATAAAATCCCCAAATATGTACAGGCCATTGAGGTTTGGAGACTCACAGCCTCGATAGACGTAGCCTCCTGTAACAGATTTCCCCATTTTGTGTGGATATGCATAAATTGGAAGCACGTCATCTGTAGGGCAGAAAAGATCTGTGATTTGTTTTGCACATGCTGCAGAATAGCTCTTTATCTACATTGTTCTGAGACTGGCAGAGTACAATCAGTGTCCCTTGTGCATCCTCCATTTAAATGAATTGCCAATGGAGTTGTATTTAGTTTGATTTTCACCTTTTCAGAATCACATTTGATTGCCTTGCCCCTCATCAAGACACCTCAGCATTCTCCTGAGCCCTTCTCCTCCCACTACAATCCATCTCTGTTAGTGCCACTTCTGGCACATTTCTACAGAGCTTGTCTGGTTCAGCTACAAATTCACAGGTTACTCCTAGAGCCCCTACACCCATGTGGGAAAAGTTTGCCCAATGCAGCTTTGTTTAGTTGGTAAAAGGAAAAAAGAGATGGGTGACTCCAGACTGCACTGATGAAAAGATGTCAGATGTCAGCACAAAAAGCTTCTGTTCCTCTGAGATGGAGAAGCAACTTGAAAGGGCCATCAAATATTTATGGGATGGCACAGGCATGAATGATGTAGCACTGGCATCTTCATTGTGAAATATAAGTTAAAACATAAGACAAATGTAAAAGGAAGAGAGATGTCCTGATTTTGAGGATTAGGTTCTTCCCCCCCTTTCTTTTGAAACTCCTGGCTCACAGGTACCTCATGGTACCCTTTCCTCCTCATCCTCATAGCCTTTCTCCCTGCCCGTGTAGCAGATGCTGCAGGTAGCAAACTCAGCAGCTCTGCCAGCAAGGAATTTGCACCAGGGGAATTTCCTCTAGAGCAGGTGTTTTCTACACTTCAGCTGTACTTATCATTCTAAAGGGGCTGTGACATTTCACTGTTCTAACAAAGGGTCTCTAAAGTCATAAAAAATTGCTCTGAATCCCTGGAGACCTCAGTAAAATGTCTGCCATGAATGCTCAAGTGGGTACTGTCACACAGGAGAGCAATAAATGAGCTCTCTGAACAACTGCTTCAGCAAAGGGAGTGCAAAAAATCTGCTCCAGCCTCTTGACATTTTTATAAAAATATCCTTAATCACTCTTGTACTTATAGCGAAGCTAATAAAAAGAAGAAATTTAAACTGAGGTAACATTAGGAAGAAAATTAAACAACAGCACATAGAAGAGAAAAGAATCATAATCTCAGCTAATGGAAATCAGTGCCAGCCCACTCCACTGCCCCCCTGAATCTCTGAGAAGAGGTTCCAGCACAAGACATGGTCCACATCAGCCCTTGCAATTCAATATGTTCTGACTTCACATGTTCACTGGAATTTAGCCAGCCAGCAAACACCCTCAATCAAGTTTTGAACAGTTTAAAGAAATGAAAATAAATGAGGTTTTCCTTTGTGGCATAGCTAAAAGAAATGAAAATACACTGTACATTCAGTTCCCTGCAAAGCAGGCAGTGCGCATAAGAGTTGATCAGTGAATGTTTTTCTCCCTTTTTTTCTCCCTTTTTTTAAAATAAGGACACTACTTGTTAGTCATGGAGAAAAATACAATTCTAGATATTTCTTGCTCCTGTACAAAAGCTTATTTTATCTGGCAAAGATGAAATTGTCCCTCTAAACCACAGAATCACTAAATAATTTCACTAACAACACCGATCACCTAGAAAAACAACAGCTAGCATATTTCACTTTTCTCCTAACTCAGAAACGGTAACTTTGCCCTTTCAGTACACACAGACGGAAATTTGTACTTTCAGTATTTATGCTCAAGCCAGTTCTCTTCTAGCCAGAGACAGCAGAGGTTTACGTCTCAAAAAGCTGTGTTTACCACCAAGCAGCCAGGCTTTGAAGGCAGGAACTAAAAATGAGAGCACATCCGTTTACCCAAGGAAGAATTGGCGCACAGTTTTTTATCGTAACAGCTGAACCCTTCTCTCGCCCTCCAGCCGTAGTTTTTCCCTTTCTCAACGATGTCGACTTCTTCGTATTTATTCTGCCCCACGTCTCCACAGAAGAGCCTCCCCTTCCCCTCCTTGGTGTGAGGGTCCCCCCTGTCGAAGGAGCAGCGCCACATGTTTCTCACTCCGTAGGCGTAGACCTCGGGGCGAGCCGCGGGGTCGCTGACGAAAGGGTTGTCAGGAGGGATGCGGTACAGGGGCCCGCGGTCGTTGCTGTTCACATCGATCCGCAGCACTTTGCCCAGCAGGGCTGATCTGTGTCGGGAGAAGAAATGAGAAAGATAAAAAGCTAAGACTAGACCTTGGCAAAAAATCAGAGAGGTGGGTTTGGAAAGCCTAGGGTTTCATTCTCTTTGTCTTAGAAATGACAAGTCTTTGAATATCTCTTAAAAAAGAAGCATTTCAAGATAATTGCGTTTGCCCCCAAACAGCCTTCAGGTGGCTGGCATTGATTTCCCACACCCTGGAGCTGCCACAGGGATGGATCCACTCTTACTTGTTCTGGGCATTTCCAAAGGCGCCAAAAGGATCCCCAGCCATGCCTCCATCTCCAGTAAAGATGTAGAGGTACCCATCATCTCCAAAAAGCAGTTCTCCTCCATTATGGTTGGAAGCAGGTTCTTCTATTTCAAGGATTATCCTAAGTGAAAACAGGAAGAAAGCAATTACCTACTGCACAAGCACTATGCAAAGGGCAAAGCAACATCATGACAATGTAGTTCTTGACAGATGGAAGCAGCTACAGATTGGTTTGGATACAAATTCTTCCATATCCATGTTACTCAAATTTTCTTGGGCATAACTGATTTTCTCACCTTAAATAGTCTCAACATATTTTCCAGATTACAGAAACACCAAATTGTGTAATATGGAAAGTCTGGGAAATCATATGACAAAATATACTTTTAACTACTTAAAATTTTCCTATGATTCTTTCTTCCTCCTTGTTAAACATCTTTTTTTTTATTTTTCTTTATAATTTATTAAAGAAAAGGCGTCTGAGCTTATAACCAATTGGAAATTGTAAGTGAAAGGACTCCAGTCCATCTGTGCATCTGCCCAGCTTTTGGCACAATCCTGTCAGGTGCTTTCAAGGAGAACATAAAACTTTTCAAACATTAAGGAATAGTTAAATTCTTAAAGAGAGAAGAATCCTTAAATGATAATTACATACTCAGGACCTTATGAGTTTAAAGAGCAGTTAAAAGCAACTCCACCAACAAACTGAGTTTACCAAAGGTTATTCAAAGCAGTACCAACAAAATTTACCCTAATTTTAACCCCAAACTCTTTTGTTTATCCTATGCCTGGAATCCCTTCCACAGCATGAAAGGTGAAAATACATAAATTATAATTTTATAAAATGGTAAAGCCACAAATACATGCAGTGGAGGTTCCCAGGTATAAGAACTGAAGTTTATTATTTCCAGCTTCTAAAAAAGTTTCGATTTCATGCTGGCAGTGCATCTTAATAGATACAAAACCAACTTGTAACATTTACTTACAACACCTTATTTTCAGACAGTTTTGGGGTTTTTTTCCTTTCTGAAATGTTGACAGCCATTATGAGTTGTAGGAAGGAACCCCACTATGGAGTTATTGTCACCTCCTGTTAAATGTCAGCATCTCTGTGATAAGGTATCTGTGCAAGAGTGCATGGGTTCCAGTTGACAGAGGAGTGAGGGAGGATTCTGTATGGACAAAGGTGAATCTTCCTCAGCCTCCCAAAGAAGATGGAAAAAACCAAAATGGATTGAGAAACATCTGAGTATAAACAGACACAGGCATTTGCGCCGAGGCAGCATACACCACATGTCAGCTTGAGCTCCCTCTTGGGCAGCAGCTCAGGATGAAGTCAGTGGGACCTGTGCCTACATAAGCACAATAGGACCACAAATTTGTTTTCCTAAGCTTTTTGCCATACTAACCATAAGCTAAGTAAGCACAGAAATAGTTACAAACATAGAGCCTGAGGATTCTTAAACAAGACAGCTCATGGCTGTTGATATCTTCAGGTTTCTGATTTGATTTCCTGAGTGCCATGTTGTAATTCCCCTTACCTGTCATCTACAGTGCTGTGTACACTGGATTGCTGTAATTGCTCTATAAACCAGTATCCCCTCTCTATCATTAGGCTATGTGTATTTTTGAGCTAGAATCATTGACAGCTGGGTGTTTGGAAAGTTCCTAATATAATCCAAATAATGAGGCAAAAATCTAAGCATTAGTAATCTTCAAGGGTCTCCTAAAACAGTGGTTCTATAACATAGTTCTGCAACAGATTATAAATCTATGAGCCTAACTCCACAAACAAGTATCTCATCACCTGTGCATATTAGTGTAGAACAACTGCAAGACCAGACTCAAACAAATGACCTTTCCAATTAAAGTGTACTCAGTAATAATACAGTGGCTTGTGTTTTATTTAATTTGATACTAAATTTGTAATATCAAAGGGTTGAGTTGTTGTTCAGATAAAGAAATATGGGACCAAATCCATCTTTGGTCTGGTATCACTTAATTTGTTTATATTAATTTTGGAAATCTTCGGCTTTGGAATGAATTTCACTCATGTTTTGCAGAAGTCTATTTTAAAGTCTAATCATGAAAGTACAAAATAAACAAATAAATCTCCAAGCCCCACCCAACAATAACCCAAAAATACTAACTATAAATAATGCTCAATCCATGTTTATTTAATTCCTCAGACATGCCAGAACTGAGAATTTTACATGTTTTATCCCTGAAGACTTGCAGTTCATCCATGGAGGACACACACATTCTGCACCTCAATGCACTAGACATGGACTTGGACTAACATGTTGGCATTCTGGAATGCAAGAACATTAAGCCAAACAAGACTCATTCATTAATAGTCTTTAAAATTGCACAAATTCTAAAAGGTTGAAGATCTTGTGCAGCCCTGCTGCACAATTTCTAAGATCTTAAACTCATTTGCCAGAGAAACATGTGTACAATACCTTTCAGAACGATGGTCCAAGGCATTCATGTCGGTAGGAGAAATTCTGAACTCACTGATACGGATTCTCTCCTCATAACCAACTTCAACTGAATAATAGACGTAGACTTTACCATTAAATTTGAATTGAGGGTGGAAGACAATACACAGAAACCCTCTCTCATCCCCTTCCCAGGGTGAGGTAAGCACGGCTTCGCTGATGTTCAGGAATGGCTTTTCCAGCCTGGATCCATCGGGGAGGTAGGTCCACACCAGGCCAACCTGCTCTGCGATGAAGAACCTGTGGGTGCCGTCATTGGCGTGCACCATGGCCACGGGATTGCGCAGCCCGTTGGCCACCTCCACCAGGCAGAGCTGCAGACAGCCCTCCGCGTCCGCCGTCACCAGCCCCAGGTTCTGGTTCAGGTGCTGGTTAGCCAGCAGGTGTGGGAAGCAGTAGTCGCTGTCCTCCAGGGACAGGTAGCGGCAGAACTTTGCCACGTTGTTTTCCAGCGTGATCAGCTCCGGGTCTGCGGAGAGAGAGCGGAAAATGGAGCGGCAGCTTTGCCACACTTGGGTGCAATAGTCTTGGCACAGTCCTGGTATCGTCCGCACTGGGGTGGAGGGATCCTCAGCATCATACAGGTGAGCTGCATATGGAGAGCATTCCTAGGGGGAGGGAGAAAAAGCTTCCAGTCATTTCTTGGACCAGATTTGAAACAGCTGAGGAGTGATACTAATTGGAGATATTTCATCTTAATTACAAGATATGTTGTGGCTTATTCTGAGGATATATTAACAGAGGGAAAGATCTTAGAAAGGGGGTTTGTCTCAGTGCTCATGGAAATTATCTTCAATATTCCTGGTGAAAGCTGACTTCCTCAAGCTGTTACTCATTTATTCTAACCACAGAACTTTTCAGAAAAAAAACCCCCTGCAATGATGCTTATGTTGCTACATTGCCCTAGAAGACTGTACTGGGGAAAAAGAGATTTTCTTCCTCAGATGCTCTGACTTTATCTATAAAATAATAAGATCCATCATAGAACAGAAGTGAAACTAAAGAGTTATCAGAGAAGATTCAGGCCCTGCACCTCCACACTGATGACAGAATGGGAAAGGCCATCAGGACTGAAGCCTGGGACATTCATACCTCATCATCTGAAAATTCAGGCATGCACCTCAAACATGGATGTGATTTACAGCTTGGAAGCAGTGGGACATGAAAGTGTAGGAGGATGGTGTCCATCCTGGTTTGTTTCCAGCTGTCTTTGCTGGTGGACCTTTGCCTACAGATAGTTTATATCCCCAGACAGGAGTGGTGAAAGCATCTCATGATCATGACGTGGGTCACCAAGTTCTGCAAGGGATGCTGAGGTTACAGGAATTTAGACAGTGAGCACAAAACGGCCATAACCCAGGCAAGGCCCACTGGCAGCAGCTGCAGCCCTTGTTTATCGAAGGTGCAGCCTTGGAAATCTGCTTAAGGACTGGATCAAGCTCACACAGCTCATTGTAATCTCCATGATGAAAACTCCTACAGTCACGTTTTCCTTATGAAAAAGCTGCAATCCAGTAAAACTGTCTGTTAGTTACAAATGACCAAAGTGACTCAGTTCTGTTTTGCAAGGGTTTTTGCTTGTAATAAACACAATATTTTCCAGTTATAATGCATCTTCCCAACAAGCACCTCAAAAGTGCTCTTCAAATAATGCAGCATGACTCTGTGGAGTCATAACTCTTCAAAGTTACATTTCAATAAATACCTGAGGCAACAATGGTCAGAAGAGAAAGTACTACTTAAATAAATTCTGTATTTTTTAATTCCTGTCTGTCATTGCTTCTTCTATTACTAAGCAAAACCAGCTTAATTTAAAAAAAAAATAGAGAGCTGTTTTTAGATCTATTGGGAGATATGTCTTAATGCAAATTACAACACTGTTCAGTAGTTGAGAAGATATAACATCTGAGATTCTGAACTGTTTAAATTAGCTGATAAGCATACACAATATTTAATTTTATTTTATTTTCCATTACATACCATAATAAACTGAGAGGCCATATAACAGATCATTAGTGTACAATAAGCTTTCCTCCTGGAATGTCAAGCCATTCATTGCAAAATGAAGGTTATTATGCTTTCAAATGAGCAGCAATTAATGTGGTAAAAAGAAGATTGCTTGTGACACAAAGCACTGAAATTACACAGGCAGATTGGGTAACACACTCAGCTTGGTTACACGAGGTGTGCCAGGGACAGAAAGAGACAGAGCATTTGTCAATTCACTTGTAATGACTGAAAAATTGGCCTTAGAAAACAAATCGAAATGAGACAGAAAAGGAATTTGATGGGAGGGCTGGGTGGGAGCTCAATCTGCTGTTGCCTATAGACGTTTCCTATTCAGAGAAAGGAGGCCCCTCACTTGAGTACTCAGATGTACCCCATTGTCTGAAAGCCTCTTTCAAAGCAAGCAGTGATCTTATGCATTATAAAGCAATGCCCTGGCTTCAGGATCAGAATTAAAAAGAGCCCAGAGATATGGATTCCCTGCCTCTGCCACTGCAGGCTGTTCACCACAGTCCCAGGTGTGTCTGTACAGAAGTTGTGGGCAACTTCTTCCCTCCTTACATTCCTGGTGGCATACAGCTAATTACAGCAGCACTGCACTGGCAGTGATATTCAGAGATGTATCACTAAACTGAAAGTACCTGAGCATGTCCTAGGGTGTTTTCAAGACATGTGAAATATTTTGCAAATTTTATTCTGGAAGAGATGGAGCCTCATGCCTTATGCTGAATTTCTTTGCTTCTGAAGCAAATGTTGTGGTCCTTTAGCCTTCGCATCATCCTGTCATGTTCACATTAACTCAAAATACCAAGAAGCTCTACCTTAGTCAGGACCCAGGATCAATATTAGATCTAAATTGTAATTTCCAAATGATGCTGTCTGTTCATTAATTTTAAACTCTGTTGTGGTCCAAAGACTGAGGAAACTAATGGGCAGATGATCAGTTACTTTAGTAGGGCTGGAACAAGTTTGTACTATGAAAATAACTCATCAGAAAACAAAACAAGTCACATTAATTCAGGCTAGCCAAATGCATGTGGTCTGTTCCAGTAATTCAGTGGCAGCTCCTTATCTGGGGAATTCCAACTGTCTGAATCTGATGGAACACCCACATCAGACAATGTCTCATTTACTGCTGCTATCAGCCTGGAGGAAACAACAGGACTCCTCAGAAAAGCATTTAGCTTCCACATTATCCCTGGCATTCCTTGACCACCTCCATCTGGAAACTCAAGCCTTTAAGCAAGCTGTTCCCCAAGAAGCAGTGAGGCATCTGCTCTTGCAGTTTGGTGGAGAAGAGAAGGCTCCAAGGTAACATGGCACCTTTCACAAGAGAATTAGAGGGGGGCATTTTACAAGGCACTGTAGTGATAGGACAAGAGGTAATGGCTTTAAACTGAAGGAGGGTCAATACAGATTGGGTTTAAGAAAGAAGTTGGTTACAATGAGGATGGTGAAATAGCATAACAGGTTGCCAGGAGAGGTGATAGACACCCCATCCCTGGAAACATTCAATGACAGGTTGAGCAACCTGATCTAGTTGAAACTGTCCCTGTTCATTGCAGGGGAGGTTGGACTAGGTCCTTTCCAAACCAAACTGTTCTATTATTCTACAAATTCAAGAAAAGGCAGGAATCCACAAGTACAAACTGAGACACTTGCCAATACAATTTGATCACATTTGAGAGAAATTATGAATTGTGAGCAGAAAGAGACAGAAGCATGCTGAGTAAGTCACAGAAACACACTTATTAATTCAGGTCTAGGACATAAATTGTATATACAATGAATGAATAGAAGCAGAAGAGTGTTTGCAATGACTGAACTTCTATGACGTGCTTGTGCAGCCAGAAGTGGTGGTTTGTAGCCACATCTGGGCTGGTGATGAACTGAGCTCATCAAAACATTTCAGTGAATCATTGCTCCCATACTGAAATATTTCTCTGCTTCTGAAGACATTTTCAATGGCTGGCTTTCTGACAAACACAGGAGACTTAGTTACCACTTCCAGAAGCAGGAGTGCTTAGCACACACTGCTAACTGATTTCCTATCTCCAAATGGACTCTTAGACATTGCTTGGTTCAGAAATATATTCAGATGTTTTTTGCTTCCAGTACAATGTGAGATGAAATAGAAGTCAATTCTCTAGAATCTCGTGTGGAAAAGTGTTGTCTTTCTCTCCACACCTATAAGGAACCCAAGAGGTACCAGCAAAATGCTAAGAGCAGGATTTCTAAAAAGCTATTTTGATTCCATCTGAGCACAGCAGACAAAACTCCTCTGTCTGAATTAATTTAAGGTTTACACTTGCACAGTGCCAAGCTGCCTCTGCTCTGTCTCAGGGGCATTTTCATACATGAGGGGCCTCCACTGATGATAGGGTCAGACACTTTGCTCTGTGCAGACTGTGACCATCTCATTATCATATCTGGCCCCAGAACATCAGCTCTGAGTGGAAATTCCCTCCGTGCAGGATGGCCACCAGAGAGGTTCCTAGGCCATATCCCCAGGACCTGCACCCATCACCAGGACTATTAGCACCTGGCACATGCTAAAAGTGCTGTAATCCAATACAAAAAAACCACACCTGACCCCATCAATTGGTCATAACAAGGAACAAGATTTGTGCAGGCAGGTGCCCTATGGGTTTCTTCACCAGGTTTTGTGTCCTAACCCTGGGAGGGTGGGGAGAATCTGCAAACTGTAGCTGCCCACATACAGAGACTGCTGCTCCTGAACGAAAGAAGAGCAATATCCCTGTTCCTCTTTTAGACAAGTGCCAAAAGACAAAAAGTCCGCTGGAATAGTTGATGATGGACAATCACTCCTTTCAATGCCTGGGAACACATGCCTAGGCTGCTGTGCTATCCCTGATGCACCAATGTGTGGGCTGATGTACCCATGCCTGTGCCCAGATGCTAATGCCATGGCTGATGCACCTGTGGGTGGGTACTCCAGTCTGGGATTGGGAATTAACCTCATAGCTCACGCTCCCCTGGACTGACCAAAGTCCCTGTGCCTGGACCACTGCATAGTATCAATGCACCTGTGTCTAGGCCAAAGCATCCATACCCGGGCTCGGTGCAGCCCTGCATGAGTAGATGCACACACATCTCGGCCAAAGCACCGTGACAGGGCAGAGGCATCCATGCCTACAGCAGAGCTTCGAGGAGGGGCTGAATACCCCTGGGCGGCCGCAGATGTCCCCTGCGCATTGGAAGACCCCTGCGTGGCTGAACCCCGGGCGGCGGGATCCCCTCAGTGCAGCAGGAGCTCCGGGAGCCCCGGAGATCTCACCTGGCACAGCAGCTCCTGCAGGTGCCCGGCGCAGGCGGCGTAGGTGCGCTCGTCGAGGCGGGCGCTGAGGCGGTAGAAGCGCTGGAGCAGGGCGCGGTCGCGGCTCGGGTCGCAGCAGCCGAACTCGGCGTAGCGGCGGCAGAAGGCGAGGCCCCGCGGCGGCCGGAACGGCGGCTTGAAGTCCAGGCACTGCGGGTGCGGCCGCGCCGGCCGAGGGGCGAGAGCCGCCGCCAGCAGCAGCGCCAGGGCCG
>VWYP01004746.1:389253-414300 GCA_013400435.1 Pycnonotus jocosus
CTGTCAGTGCCCGGACCGTGGTAGTGGGGCTGTCTGTCAGTGCCCGGTACCGGGAGCGGGGAGCGGCCGGCCCGGGGCTGTTTGTCAGTGCCCGGACCGTGGTAGCGGGGTTGTCTGTCAGTGCCCGGACCGTGGTACCGGGGCTGTCTGTCAGTGCCCGAACCGTGGTACCGGGGCTGTCTGTCAGTGCCCGATACCGGGAGCAGGGAGTGGCCGGCCCGGGGCTGTCTGTCAGTGTCCGGTACCGGGAGCGGGGAGAGGCCCGTCCGGGGCTGTCTGACAGAGCCCAGTACCGGGAGCAGGGAGCGGCCGGCCCGGGGCTGTCTGTCAGTGTCCGGTACCGGGAGCGGGGAGAGGCCCGTCCGGGGCTGTCTGACAGAGCCCAGTACCGGGAGCAGGGAGCGGCCGGCCCGGGGCTGTCTGTCAGCGCCCAGACCGAAGCACCGAGCTCTCAGGGTCGCGGCGCCGTTCGCCGAGCGTCTCCGTCCGTGGTGGCTTTGGACAGGCGATTTTATTTTGATTCCGCCCAGAGCGCAACCGGGCAGGTACTTGGCTGGACAGCCAGCTCCGGGTGTCACACAGCGCCAGAGTGGATAGTACTGGGAACAGATTCCTTAGACTCACTCCTCAAGTGAGGTCTGCTGTTCTCGGTTCTGTCGCTGAGGCTCTTGTATGACCCAAATACGATAGAATAATAGCACTCGGAGTTTATGCGGCTGATGGACATGTTTGATAACGAGAAAACCCAACTTCAGTACAGCTGGTCCTTCTGCGTCCTTTGTCAATCTCATCCTGGGCTGAGACTGATTAGGCTTAATTTTGAGGCTAGAAAGAAACTACACTCTGGTGTGGTCTTTACACCGTGTGGTCCTAGGCAGCCCGGGTGACATTGCTCTGTGAAGCACTCAGAATGGTGCTTCCTCGTCCAAATGAAATAAAACTGTTGAGGACGCTTTTCTTACCCTAAAGTTCCTCTTGGCACACCCCAGGAAAATTGTTACTCCACATACACAACATATATCCATATCATACGTGGTGTTATCAGTTGATAAGATGTAGTCCTACACAGATGGCACTTTCTTGCTGTTAAACACTGCTAGCCAAAGTGTATTGTCTATTTTAATATTTACACACTGAATGCCCCTCAAAGACAAAGAATGGAGTTCATGCTGATATACTATTTCTGACTCCTGCTTTGAGACCAAAGAACTACTGTACAGTGCATGTGGACTGTAAAATCACTGCGTGGCTTGGAACATCCTGTCAGGAGACCATATGTGTTACACATTTAAAATGAGTTTATTTTCTCTCCATATGCTTATGTAACTGCTGTTAAGGTCACTCAAAACTCTCCAAATGTGCAGGCAACCAGAATACCCGATGATCTCACTTGAGAATTCTCTGCCCTTTTATTTTTGGTCACTTATAACCACTTTTTTCACGGACAACCTTCACAAGTGTTTTGGAAAGCACATGATCAAGTTATTGCCCCTGAAAAATTTGTGAGCCATGCAAAAAAAGAGTATGCAGTTATGCAACTCCATATTGCATAAAAAAACCTGATGTAAAGACATCTCCTTCTTCATCCCAGCTAATCTTTTATTCCTGTGGTTAACACTGGCTGTTGTTTCAGCATTTATAATGATTATTAAACACTGTTAATTAACTCTGAAACAATGCTTAACATATAAAGAATGGATTGCAGTAGCCAAACATATTCTGGATAATGAGATTTATCCTATAGCCTCTTGGTTTGCTATTGGAGTTCTTGATTAGTTTGGCATCCATGAAACATTTTAGAAATGAGAGGAAAATTAAATGCTGTACATTTAGTGGCGAGTTGTAGAACAAGAACTAGAGATTTGGTCTTCTCATCACTGTGAAACAGCATAAAATACCTTTTGGAAGTCCTCTGTGTGCATTTACAACACCCCCCACTCCCCATGCCAGAACTACCACTGTTTTGCTCTTCCAGGGCAGGGCAATTTTTTGGTTACCCCTCAGGCTGGGGAATGCACAGCAATTCATAGGCAAGACACTGCTGAAGCAGAGACTGGAGCTGCATTGGCTCATTTAACGAGAGCATTCAATTAAAGATGGCTTATTTTACAGCTTTTGTTGTGAGCTGAGTTTTGAGGCTTCCCAGGCCACAGGTAGGAGCTCATGGGCTGCATTTGAGGGATCTGTGGTGTAGAGGATAGAGCACACAGCTCTGGCTTTTTTTCCCAGCTCTGCCTGGAGACTTAGCTTACTATTCCCAAGGTACTGTGTTTCTGCCTGGATTCTCCCATTCATAAAATGAGGGCAGTCAATGTTCATCCACCCCATGGCAATCTCTCAAGGTGTAGTTTATTGATATTTTTAATCACCTTTTTTTCTTTTTTATGAGTTCTCTGCTGAGACATCGCTTGAGACTAAACTCAGAAGGGGAAATGTTACCCTTGACCTGACATGTTAAATTTGAAGTTGCCCTTGTTCCTACCCGAGGGCAATAACATGCATCTGTGTAGCAGTCACAGAATGGGGATGAAGTTTGATTTAAGCAGTATTCTCCAAGGTCATATGGTAGTTTGAGAATTTGGTTCTCAGAGGATTTTGTATTAAAATGACTCATTTTTAATTTGGCTAATTTGAACACTCACTCTTGTGCCTAATGGCCTGAATCATTCAACTGAATATTTTGTGCTGTATATCAGCTATTGGAAACAAGTCCCTTTTTTAGTTTACTTTTTAGTGGCTTTTTAATTGATATTTTTGTTAAGATATTGGATTGCTCCTATTCCTACAGAAATCCATTGATGTTCTTGATTTTAATTAATTCACAAAATTAGAATTTTTATTGATTGATGAAATAGAAGAAGCCAGGTGTGAAAATGCAGTATTTGCTTGCAAATAACACAACATTAGGCACAAAAAACCTACATTTAAAAAATGTTGTTGGTTTTGAGGTATGAAACCTGAAATCTTTAGCAACCATTGAAGCAACTGATAATTGTAGGTAGCCTGCAGATCAAAAAGACTTCCTTATGTACCTCAGGCCGAGCACCTTGAATGTGCAACATCCAGATTTTTTTGCTCTTTCTGCATACATTAGAATTTGTTAGTGTTCATGGGACTGTGGGCATGAATGAGTGAATGTGGGCATATGGATTAAAAATGTAAACAAATTGTATTTGATCTAATTACCAATATTAGACCCCATGTCTGGAAGTCTGTCCTTAAGAGGAGGTTAATGCTCTGAGCTTTAATAGCCAAAGGACACTGCTCATACCCAAATCAGCTGTGAACATCATCCCTAAAAACTTAACAGTCAGGAATTAAATACAGGGTTCTAGCTATTCTCAAAGAAAATTAGGCTTTGCTTTCTCAATGCTCATCTGATCACAAAACCCTTCTGCTCCTCATTTGTCTTTCTGATGTTTCATTTTCTTACTGGTGGAGATACTGAGGACAGAATATTATTATGAGAATAAAATAAAGGAAAATGTGTGTGTACCTGTACACACAACCCCCCAATGTGAGTAACACCTGAACAGAACAGAACCCATGCTAGACAGTCTGTGATCCACGGGCATTGAGACTGCTTATTCACATCGCTCTTACTATTCTACACAAACAATTGAAAACATATATTAAACCTTAGGAAAGACAAAAGAGTAGTTTTATAGCACAGTCAAAAGCAAACAGACATCTTCTATTCAACGTGGTTTTCCAAGGAACACAAGTAGCTGAAGTCACACTGGCTGTGACAGGCCTACCAATACATTTTGATATTGAGGAAGTGTTTAATGCAGGAGAGCTGGGGAGCCAGCCCAGTGCAGGCAGCACCGTGTGCTGTGCGGGGAATGGTGCCAGAGGATTCGATCAGCGGAAACCCCGCCGCGTCCTGACGTGCTGGGATGACTCACATGGGGAATGAAACAAACTGCTGCAGCATCAAAGACCTAATTTCTCCTTCTAATGGAACCACGCGAGTCCATCACATCCTTTAATCGTGCTGTGATGAAGCACCTTCAGCAGCGGCCTTTGGTGCACATTTCTGGGCTCTGTGTCATGGCAGATTTTTGTACAAAGCAGTGGGGCAACCGTGGGGAGGATGTAAATCAGCAGAGCTCAACCATAGTGTACAATACTCAGGATTCCCACACAGGTGACACACTGCTAAAGTCTTTTCCTGTCCTTCTTATGCTCATTTTATGCACAGGCAGGATGCAAACACACAGTTTTACAGCACTCAGATAATTGCTTTTCTTGCTCTCAACTTGCTACCAGAGAAATTCGAATGTCAGAACCCTCAAGAGACCATATGGGCAGCAAACATTCCTTATGTGTTGCATGTGAAGGAAGAACATATTTTCTTATCAGTTCACACTAAAGCAGATCATGCAGAAATGATTTTTAAAAATTACTACTATTTTCCCTGCGGTAACAGCAATAGAACAATAAGTAACAACCCTTGAATGGGTTCTCTCTGTTTTACAGTACATGGATCTTTTTGCCTTTTTTGTCACAAGAGAAATAAAGACATTAAAATGTATGTTTCTTTTCAGAAAGAGTTGTATTGATTGTTGTCTGAATACTTTGTGTTGTAACTTAACATATAACCATATAATTTGTCTGTAACAAGAAATAGACCAAAAGACTTGCTCAGTGAATTGTACAAATGAGCCTTTCCTCATCAGTGGTCCAAGGCATAATAAAATACCCTGCTTTTTCATTTCCCTCTGTGAGGCAAAAAAGCTCACTTACAGAAGCTAGTATATTCCACTGGAAGAAAAGGTGATTAATCATAGCTTGAGTCCATACTCAAAAAGAAAAATCCCATTTGGATCCAGGCTTTTGTCCCAGGATCACTCAGTTCCATCTCTAGTTTGGAGAGAATAAGGGGGGTTTTTTTATTAAGAACCACAAAAATGTTACTTTGTTGGAAGAAAGCTAACAGCAGCCAATGCTGCTATTGCACCACCCCTGTTGAAGGACAAAAAGCTAATAAACAGGTTGTTCAGATATTTTATAATAGTTGAAAATACGAGTCATAGCCAATAAAAGCCAGCTGAAACTTGAAAGATTCTTCCACAAAGTAATCAGGTCATGCAGCAAAGAATGGATGCTGGTCTAAACCCCGAGATATTACAAATTTAGTATTTCTGAAATCTTTCTGAGAAATGAGGTGTATAATACTGACAGCTCAATCAAGCCCTCAGACATGTATTTCATAAAAAACATACCTAGAGGCCAAACAAATTTTGAGGAAGGACAAAATAGGAATGAAAACAAAAAAGAAGTTGCAAAAGTCCATGTGGATATTCTAGTGAGCTCTTTCCTGGAGGAACGGGGATTGTAACTGTGCAGACCATGCATACTGTAGGATACCTGGAGAATCCTGAACCAGTCTGGCAACTCTTGGGTAGTTACATCCCTTGCATATCTGCCCAGTAGGCATCTAGTAACCACACTGCCACTGGTTTCCAATCACATCCAGTGTCTTAATGAAATACTCAAAAAATTACTTCCTCTGGGAACATGCAATTTTTCAGTTTGTTTACAGTAGTATTGTAATTAAGGGCCAAGACGACTGTGCTCCTCCATCACTGGTTTAGTGCCTTTTCCTTCACATTCTCTGGGCAAGGTTGAGAAAAAACACATGTGATCATTTCCCTCCCCAAAGCTGAGGAGGCTTTACCCCTAGAACTGCTGTGGGGTATCTGCCACTGTGGGATATCTTCAAGCACCTCTCTTGGTAACAGCAAATGCTACAGTGGTCTGGGAACATTGCATCTAAAACCTGCTTTAGGTGCAGTACCTGGAAACTTGAGGGAAATTTTAAGCAGGAATTTCTGAGGGAAATTCCCTTTTGGTTGCTGTTCTGCCTGGTAGAAAAGGCTGTAATGGAGCAACAGTACTGCAAACTACTAAATTCTCTCACAGCCAAATTCTGGAGGAAGTTCATGATGGCATTTTACAAATCCAAGTGGGTTAGGTGCCTGCCTGGCACTGGAGTCCACACAGGCTCAGTGTCTGATGTGCTTCAACATCTTTGGCATTTCCACTGTCTGTATGTGCCTCTAGACTTTTGCAATTCCAGCTCTAAACTCCTATTGACCTAAATCATGGAATTAAATCCTAAGTTTTGAAAGAATGGCATTTTCAGACACTTAGAGTTATTTTGCCATAAGCAAAACGTCTCGTAGTCTGTATATCAGCTATGATTTATGAGTCAACCTGACATAGTTCAAAATGCTCAGAAGCAGATGTGGCACTTAAAAAGCTTTGCAGAAACATAGCTGTGAAAGCCAAAAAGGCACAACCTCATCAACAGGCACAAAATCTAGGTGCTGTGCAGAATTTTTATTTTACAGAGTTTTCTAAGATCTGCTAGAAATAACTGCAAATTGAGAGCTATATTTATTTCATGTTTAATTCATGAACAATGGTATCTGTTGCTGTAAGAGGAGTACATGGGTTTAAAGGAGTTTCTGCTCTTGGCTCTTCCCTGGCCTCAGCCTTGGCTGCAGCATTTTCAATGGGGACCTGATGGGTGTCAGGAGTTGTCAGCTTTGGCTGTTGCAGGCAGGAAAGAGCAAAGCCCAGGAGCAAAGGGGTTTTCCCTTTCAGTGACCTGCCACAAGCCCTGAACAGGTCATATCTTGGAAATGATGGTCTGATCACCTCCCACAGCCCCAACAGTCAAGCAAAGGAGAGGTCAGGTAAGGAGGTCTTAAACTAACTACAGCTAATATACGTCAAAATTAACAGCCTGATTTTCCCACAGAGATAACGGGGAGGTCACTGGAGATCACACAGCATTACTATTTCTGGATGCCCTTGGGGCATGCTGCAGTAACCCGAGCTAGATTGAGCAGAGCCCTGTTCACTGTATCAACATCTGGGTCAGGAGCAGAAGGAAATTCCCTCTGAGCAAACATCAGCAGTGAAAAAAATCATTCCTGCTCCTGGTGCTTTGGCTATTCATCAGCTAAGGAGGATCCAGTGCTATTTCTAAATGCTGACTCTGCCTTATGCAACCCAGGGAATGCTCCATGAAATAACCACCATTTATCCCTTGACTGACAGCAGCTTCTCAGGGCCTCTCAGCTCTTTACTGCTCCTAAATGCTGTGGGTTGAGGAGCAGAGAAGGTGGCCTTTCAGAGTCACTCAAAGTCCAAGGAAGATATTGAGGTACTCCAGGATGGATTGCCTCTGGATTCCACTGAAAGAGACAGCTGAGCTGCTGGGATAATGCAAATCATTGTAGCCACTCTGAGCTTTCATGCATGAAGTTCTGCCAGGGTACAAACTCTTCTGTCAACAGATTCTCAGTTAAATCGTGGTGTCCAATGCATAGCCTGCTGCCATACGGATATTTCCTGTATCTGACATGGCAGAGATAATGGGATGGATCTGGGTCAAGTATCAGTACTTTTCTCTATTCTTTATGTGACATGTGTATTGTGGTGCTTTGGTCTTTAGTGGATCTAAATCCAGGTTTTCACCTCAGAGCCTTTGTTTCAAATCTAGTTCAGTAACACCTAAGAGCTGTTACCATACAAATAGCTGCCAATAGTGAGAGGCATCCAAGGGCATCTTTATTAGCCCCTATTAGCTTGCTTGGGAAACTGGCTTGCTCACAGCACTGTCCTCACAAGGGACTCCACACTCAGCCTTCTTCCCCTCCATGCCTCTTCATCCAAGCATTCAGCTTTGCCAGCCTTCTTATTTGTAAGGTCCAAGAGAAAGTTTCCTGAGTATCTCCACTAAAGATGCTCTCTAGGAGGCAGAGCATTGCCTGCACTGGTGCTTCATGTGGCACGACTCCATCTCCTGGTGACCAGGGGGAAATAAAGCCATCTGCTATTTGAGAGTCCCGGAATCATTCTTGCCTTTTTGCTGTTACATGAAGCGTGTGTGTCCCCCGGCTGTGCCAGTGACAACCTGGAGGTGTAAATGGAAGCTGAGACCCTCCATGGGTCAGGCCATCCTGATGTGGCCAAATCTCTCTGTTGCAACTACTATACATGAATTAGGAGTATTTAGCCCATAACTGTACAGATCTCCCCTCTGATGCTTAAAGGAAGGTTGAGCCCACCCAGCAGCAAGCAGGTAGCCTGAATGCTGAAGGCTTGGATTCAATTCCCTTATGATGAGACCACCATGAATTAAAGGTGCTTGGGATACTCGAGGCAGGAGGTTAGAGGATGTAGCCTAATTTAAGTGCTTAGTCTCTTTTTTTTCCCTGTTTCCTTCCATGAATAAAAAGGGGAGGAAGGTCTTTTATACCTCACAGTACTCTGATGTTGTACCAGTGCAAGCCATAAAAACACACAGAATTTCTCTTTCCATCTTCCCAAATAAAGACTTATTAATTTTGGACAAGAACACCTTATAAGACTTTAAAATATATATAATAGACATAAATATTGATAATCATGAAAATAGAGAAACTGTAGAGAACTGGTAACTGATGCAGCAGTTCACTACAATGATGCGAAAGGTTCCTAGAAATGGGAAAATTCCTCCTTCACAGTGATGACTCTTGCCCTTTAAAAACAGCCAGATGAGACTCTTTCTACCCACAGGGCTCTCCTGCAGTGACAGCTACATTAACCTTTGCTGACAAGCACTTCTCTTTGCTTGTAAAATCAGCTTAGTGAGTGCAAAATTCTTCCAGACTTTAAAATGGTTACTATCAAATGGAGCTATGCTCCATGCAAAACAAAACATCCTCGTGCCTTATAATTACTCCTATATTTTTTGCTTTGAGATCACTGGGTGGGCTGATACAGGATGATGTCTGGGCATCTGTCTGCTTTGGCTAATATTGCAGAAGAGATGTGAACGTAGGAAAGGATGCTGAGGTTTTTGCTGCATTTCTCTCCCTGGGCAGTTTTCCATGCTTATCACCACATTGTCTGGGCAATGAGCAACAAAGCAGAGGAGCAGTAATGTATGCTTGGGCTATCTGTCTGTTGCCATTAGAGAAATGCTTCAAAATTGCAGAAGCAGCCAGCCCGCTCCCTCCTGCGCAGGGGCACATGCGCACACGAGCTCCATCCCCGACATCCCATTTCCCCCTATTAATTTCACATCCTTCTGGATTATACATCTGAGCTCTCCCTTACGTGCAAGAAACTCCTCCTATGCTAAGGGAATTCTTCTGGGTTTGGGCAGAAGCAGGGTCTGCCAGTCTCCTCCCACCCTGTGGCAGCACCAAGCCCTTGAAACTGGGTCACACGAGCTCTGCCACCTCATCAGGGTTAAGCTTCCACATCACCTGGGGCCATTTCAAGAGACTTCATAGCCCCATGGATTGAATTTGAATCATGCAACATATACAGTTTTTATGCACTCAGCAGCTCTGTGATATTTCTATGGCATTTGTAATTGCTGACCAGAAATCTCCAGGACTAGGACTTTGTCATAAAATGCAAGGCAGGCTCCAAAAATCCAGTGCCACCTTGTCACAAATCTGTCATGTCCTGGATATCAGCAAGGTACAGGAATCCAGTATATCACTGAGAAGATTAAAAAAGCTTGGAATAGAATGGAATGGAATGGAATAGAATAGAATAGAATAGAAATAATTAAAGATTAGACAAGAAGGATTAAAATTTTGTAAAAATGCCTGAAATTATGATTTTTAAATCTTGATAATTTTCCGGTGCAAACACAATGTATTCTTACACTGTCTTTCCTTTAAGTGCCAACTTAAAGAAACACTGCCAACCCATGATATTTATTACAAAACTCCTACTGAGCTCTAAGATGCAAACCTTGCACACAAGCCTGTCCTTTCACTGTATTTGGTGGAGCTGGAATTGCCCAGTCCAAATAATTGACTATTAAAACCTTAAAGTAAAATATTACATTAAGTGTCAGAAGGAGCAATCTCCTGCTGCAAAAGCAGTAGGAAAGTACTTTGCTGCCAACCCAGATGCATACCAAGGGAAGTTACTTTTCTAATAGCTCCCAAATTAAGTCACTCTTATTATTTGCATTATTCTGGGGTGTTGGATTCAAGATATCTTTGTAAAGATGCAAGGTTAACTGGCAAATCAGACCAAGAATGCTGAATTTCTAAGAAGCTAATTGCGTGTACTTAGTATTACCAAGTTAAATTTTGGAACTGGCCTCATCTACTATGTGATAAGATTTAATTGTGTCACATGGTTCATTAAGGAAGAGGTCTATCGGATTTATCGATTCCAATATTCTGGTGGNAACTAGACTGAATTCCTTTATGAAGTATGTTTATGAAAATTTGTTTACTGGCATTTAAAGGGGAAATTATTTTCTGTCTCCTGCATACTCACTTGAAGGACTGCTAACATCTTGTTTAACACAGGTATAATTCCATTATTTTGACACCAAACAAGAAAGAAAATTCCAATATAAATACAGATGTGAGAAATCAGACCTGTGTTCTGCAGAGGCACAATCTTCAGCCATGTAAGCCAATGGCAGCACAGACCTTGATTTCATTTGGGCCAGGACTGTAGCCAGGGTAGTTTGTCATCCAAGCTTCCACATGAAAAGTTTTAAAATAACCTACTAAAAAAGGAAAAGATCATGGATAATGCAGCCAGGGTGCATCACTCAAATGGAGTTTAGAGACAGCTCATAAGCCAGAGCTGCAAAACAAAGCACTGTTGTTTGGATGATGAGATCCTTGGGACTGAAAACAATTTTTTGGCTTCCTTTGCTGGGGCACTGAGATACTTCTTTCATTGATTGACTACTTACAGATAGGAATCCAAATTATTCCAGTGAATGGAATTAGTAAGACGTTAAAGTTGTGCACGTTTTTCTTTCCCACTATCTCTGCCCATTTAGCAACTTAGCTTTATCCCTGGTGGTGGTCAGCTACAGGCTCTAAGGCTTCTTCCTAAAGAGCATATCCCTTTGCTAAGGAAAAGAGACAATTTAAAAGTCATGTACTACCCGTGTTCCTCCTGGGTATGGGTCTACTCCCCTCAGTCTTAAGTGTTCTGCTGCCACAGGGTCCCAAACCTCCTGGCTGCTCTGTGCCCATCTCTATCAGCCTTGCACATCTTCTTTATTTGCACCTAAATTGCTATGAATAATAAAACAGCAGTTCAATTTCTCTGCTTTAACAGATGCATCTGACTTCTGCTTTTGTTTCAGTTTCAGCTATGAATAAAACTAATCAAGGCATGTGAAGAAGCCATGGGGTCAGAACAGTTCAGAAAAGGGTCACTAATAATCTAAAACTGTGGTCAGAATGTCTGGGTTTTAAAGCCTGAAAGAGCCACGGGAAGGGAAGGCAACTTTGTTCTGCTCTTAAATTCACATGCAGAAATGTTTCCAGTTTAATGTCTGCAACTCTTTTGACTTAAACGATCCACAGTTTCTGGAAACAGACTAACAAATCCTGGAATTGGTATTTGGGAAGTGGTGTGATTATTATTCCAGTCTGATCCAAGATCTAAAAGAATTTCTAATTTATCATATCAAGGTTTCCTGATGAGTAGCCATGAGGGAGATTTCAAAGGTCAGGAGAAATGAAATGCAGATTTAAATTCAAATTAATCAGAGGCAGACTCCACACTGGCTTACACGTACATGGGTAAACATTCACCATGGACTATATATCACTCCAAAACATGGAAATGTAATCTAGAATTGAATTTCAGAGCACTGAACAAAATGTAAGCCATAGGGAAAAGCTGTGGCTGAAGCCAAAAATCACACAGCAGAGACTGGGGAGCAATAGAGCAGGGGAATGGGTGGACCTGACCCCTGAGTCCACCTGGGCAGTCCTTATCAGACACTGGGGCAGGGAAAAAGCTGCTCTGACTGATCCTATTGTTAGCCTCAAGATGGTTCTCCAGGACTGGATCCCTGACTTGCTACTTTCTGGGATTTGTCATTTTTTCTGAGTGGGAAGAGATGTGTTGCCTTAAGGATGTGTTGCCACAATTTTAGGAATGGCTGAGCTGTGTCACAGAGACCACAGTGCTGACCAGGTCTGAGGCTTAGAGATTTTTATATGACAGCTGTTAAAAGTCTGAAAGTTTTGGTCAAAAGTTTGTCAGGCATACAGAAGCTCTGGTAGATGTGTTTGCTTTATTTAATCCATATATTTGCCCATTAAATAATTCAGAAGATGTTGTATTAAACAGACTTCAGAGAAAAGTGATGGGAGTGCATTTACTGAAGCAAGAGCTTGTATAATGAGACATTTCATAAAAGAAGCTGGACTTTTAAAGTCAGAATGGATTAAGGGCATGGATTCATGTGTCCCATGAGAACTTATTATAAACTCGAAGGACATTCAGAGACCTTCAGCAAGAAGCAGCTCTCACACTTGAGTTTAATTTTAGTACCATTGCAGTTGTAAATAAATTGTTTTTATAGTTGTTTCAGTGTGAATAAGAATTTGATCTGATCACCCAATTAGCAGTATGGGGGGTTTATAAAAATGAGAAATGTATTAGGGATGACTTTGGGCATTTCTGAACACAAAAAACTTATATCTATAAATATTCCACCTTTCTTTTAAGGCTACAAAAAAAGAGAATTTAAATTACACCAAATAAACCACTATGGAAAAGTCAAATAAGTTTTACCCTATCTGTGGCATTGTTATAACACAATCAGTTGGACACTGATAACTACTTAGCATATTCATGGCTGATTTCATATTCTCACAGAGTAATAATTGTATTATGATCACACTAACTACTGTGTTGCCAAGGTTGCAGGAAAATGATAACCTGCCTGAAAGTAAAACCTTCAGAAGTGGTGCAAAAGAAAGAAATCCAAACTGGAAAATTTCCCATTAGTCCCCAGGTGCAGGTGAGGGTCTTTTTGCCCAAACCTGGCTGTGGACACAGCCAGAGCAGTGAGGATGAGGGAGATGGGATCTCCTGCTGCCAGCACCTCAGGCTGCTCGGTCCTTTAGGATTTCTTTTTCAGAGCCTATTTTGCAAAGCAAGCTTCAGTGTGGCTCTCCCCCTGAAGTCTCAGGTAACACAAACCCTCTCCTCCCATCCTGTTCTATTTCCCTTTTCCCCCTCATTTTCAGCTTTCTTTTGGCCAACCCAGTTACAGTGAAACCACCCTTCTTTGTGGTGATTAAGCGTAGTCAGTGACGCAAAAACAAGAGAACAAGAGTCCTGCATTTAACTTTCACTAAGAATTTTTTTTTTTAAAGGCTGTATAAATGGTCACTCTATTTTCATTCCTCTTGGATTTTTCTGTAGCAGAAATAAGTCGTCTCCCCTATTTATTTTAAAGGTGCTTTTGAGCTGTTCAACATTATTCCTGCTTTGGACATGAGCTACCACTGTTACAGGTGTGTGCAAATTGTGATAGAATAGAATGTTTCAGCTTGAAGGGACCTACAATGGCCACTTAGTCCATCTAGGCTGCTCTTGTATGATGGACTGCTTTTGCTCAGCTCAGGGGCAGGAGACATTTATGTCTCACCCATCAGGTGTTCCTGCTGCCAGGGAGACACTTCCCTGTGATTCTTCAGCAGGGTTTGACCTCTGGTGTGTGACAGGTGAAAGACAATGACTGATCTGAGGCCTGGATCTCATTTGGTGATTCTGCTAATGAAGTAGCATGTGGACAGGCACCAGCCTTCATTAGTTGTCCATTTTTTTTCCCTGCAGCAACTGCTGTTTGAGGTTCATAGCAAGGGTTCATGCTATGGATTGTAGGATGGAGTCTGAGAAGAGGAAATATTAAGCTCACTTAGGCACCAGGTTGCCTTCTCATCACAAGTCTTGTACTAAATAATGATATAATTCACTCCTATAATGATTCTTATTTTAAAAAAAATGATATCACTTATCAGCTGCAAACTAATTTCACTTTTTCTGTCTTATGAATTTAAGATTAATGTAAGACCAATCATTCTGTAACAGAAAGCAAGTTCTCTTTTTACTTAGCCAAAAGAGTATTTGCAATATGTTAAAGCCATAGTTGCATTTCTTACTGTTCCAGGCCTTTTGCATTTCAGCTGTCAAATGCAAATATATAAAAGTTGCACTTCTAAAATTTTTAAACTTCTGGTGTTGCATTGGATTTCTATTTTTTTTTTTAATTAAACTATTTGCCTAAGACTTAAAGCAGTTTAACAATGTGATCAAAAAAATATCTCCTCAGTTTGCCTTCTCTTTGTTTGGCTGTTGTAGATACAGATCTGCCATCTCTTGCCTTGCACAAGAGAGGTCTCTGGAAGGACAGGGACAATTTCCCTAAGATTTAAGAAGAAGACCAGAGTATTTTAGCACTATCACAGTAAAGAGCAGGAGTGTGTGAAATTATTGAAACAACAAGGCTTGGTACCTCTCAAGGCTTAACCCTTCTATTTATCCCAGGGGCAGTGAAGGGAAGGGGCAGTACAGCATATGACATTTTTCCTCCATCAGCAACCCCCATTCCTGGCTGGGACCACGTTTCCAAGCTTATTCTGGTGACTAAGTAATTTGTGTTTTGGTACCTAGGGAGGGATGAGGCCCTGTCAGGGAGGATGCTGATAATTGGTTTCTCTTTGAGGTGCAGAGATGGGGACACCTGTTAATGAGAAAGTTGACCAAGGACACCAGCCCAATTGACACCAACTATTTAGCAGCTGTCAGGCAGTAATGACTCCTCGTCACTCCTGTCTCGCCTGGGTTTGAACAAGTAACCCACAGACAAAGGCCTCGTATCTCATTACTGCCCCTCCCTTGAGCCAGTCCCCTCTTTTCCAGCAGATGTCTATCACATTAGTGTCAAAATCATGTATTTAAAGAAAGAAGTTTGCAAAGGTACATCTGTCCAGCACCTAAAAGCCCCCTCCTGCACCCAGAAAGTTCTGTCTCAGGCTGCCAGCTGACAGGGGTGTACTGCAGGGTCTGTCCCCATCTTGGGCTCCTACACTCCCACATCCCTTGTGCCCACTGTAATTCCAAACTAAAAGTCTTTATCATATTCTTATTAAGAGCACTATGTGTGGTTTTTTAAAATAGCTTGGGGACAAAGGAAGGGGCATCAAATTATAGACAGGTATAAAATCCATTCAAGTTAGCTGGGCTGCTCTCACCCTAAGAGAGGATTCAGCTCACCCAGTGAAAATGAAATGAGCAGGCTTGTTTGTCTAACATACCTGATAAGTACAGGAGCCACAAAATAATCGTCCTCTAAGGACATACATGAAAATATCAGCAGCCAAACACGTTTTGGCTTCAATTTATCAGGAGTCTGATCCAGATAGTATTCAGTAGTGAGCACTAGCCAAACTGTATTTACAAGCTCCAAAACAATATGCTTCTGGGATAGAAATGGCAATAAAATGTTACTTGAAGACACTACATGCAAAAATAGCTCTTGCATCTCCCTCTTTCCCTTCCCCCTGCTTTCAACGTGGCAATGCTGAGCTCTGCCTATGGAAATGAACAGCCCCTGCTCTGGTAGGAATGCTGCTTCCAGCAGGTCTGGCGCTCCATAGTGGGCAGGATCCCCTCCCAAGCCCCACGGCAGCTTTTCCAGTCTGTCAGGTCAGGTAAGTGAAGTGAAGAACAAAAGCAGTGCTGTGTGCAGGAAGGGGAAGGGATGGCAGCAGTGACCTGTGGCTCCCCCAGCCCACCTTGCCCCAGCCCCAGGCAGTGAGGAGAGACCTTTGCTCAAGGGTCAAAGCAGGGGAAGTGCTGCTGATGCTGGTGGTGAGCTGTAGAAAGAAGAGAGTTGGCATGTCTCTCAAATCCTCTGCATATTAGTACTAGTATTAGTATTGTTGTTGTTATTATTGTTATTATTAAAATTAATATTAGTATTGTTACCGTTATTATTATTGTTATTATTATATTTGTACAACTAAGTTTGTACAACAGTCACTTCTGTGGTGCCCAGTTGCAGACTCCAGGCCATGCAGGTAACAGTGACTGCAGAAAGGCTTCCTCTCTGATCAGCAGATCTCTCAAGGATGCCAGACTTGTATCTAGGAACTCTTTGCTCTGGACAATCTGTGCCAGAGCAGCAACAGCAATCCTACTGTACAGTACAGTATGCAGGATGATGCTCTGTTCAGTGATCAAAGGCTAGGAAAGGGAGGTGGAGCTCTTTTGCAGCACAGATCTCACACAGATGTGGTTCTGGGAGTGGTGATGGCAGCAGATGGGCTTGAGGGGATCCCAAGTGGCCAAAGGGGCTGTCTCGTGTGCAGGAGGATCAGGAGACAGTGCTCCCTAGGCACTGTGATGACTCCTGGGAGATACTTTTATTGCTCCCTAAGGAGTTAGGTCTAACCTAGACACATTGCCTGCCAAACAAGCTTCCACCTCTTTTTTTCCCCTCTCTCTCTTTTCATTACTTGCACAGGGTTTGCATGGAAATATGCCTCCCAGTTCAGGTAGCATGAAAACTTTCTTTCTCACAGCCTCTCTCCTTCACTATTCTCTGCAGGTGCCTCAGCTGCAAGCAAAACAGGAGTGCCATGTATAGCAGTAACCACTCTTTTTCTTGGCACAGAGAAATTCATTGTGTGGGACTATTCCAGTCCAGCGATAGATTTATTAAAAGAAGCAGAGTTAAGGTAAAGCTTTGGAAGCTTTATGGGTAGACTGGGCACAGCCTTCTGCTGGTGGCAATCTGTGCTGCTTCCTTGTTGCACTACATTATTTGCCAGCACCCTGCCATATTTTCTACTCCTGAGCCTGCAGAAGGCCAGCCCGGGATCAGAGAGCCACTCCAGAGGGCCCAGCTGGAAGCACCAGGAGGATTGTTCAGTCCACTGCACATTTTAACAGGCAGGCAACCAGACCAGAGTATCCTCATCAATAGGACTGGTCCTCATGGGTGATGCTGTTGGTGATCCCAGCAATAAGGCTGACCTAAAGGACAGGGGTTGAGCTGCAGGGAGCACATGGCTGTAATAAATTTGCTTTGATTCGCTCTGTTCAGCTGGAACGTTGGTTTCTGGAGATGTCAATTCTGGAAACTTTCCTGAGCGTTACATTCACTTCTAATGAAGGCAAAGCAGGGAGTACATACAACAAATAAGCTCAACTGTGCAAGCAGAACTGATCAATTAAGCCTGGTACATCCTGCATGCTATCAAAACCAATGTACATCATGGCTGAAAAGTAGTATCTGCAAAACAAAGCTCGAGTTGTACCCAAAATGTAAATCCTTGAGTTTGTTTGCTCTGGAAATGAAGAGACTAAAAATAAGATTATAAATATGGGGATCTTTGCTGCTCTGGCTGCTCAGCGCTAGAATGGTTCCCGTGTCTGACAGATTATCTCCGCGCCACTAAAAATGATCGGAGCCCTAAGGCAATTAATTCCTCACTTTCAGGGTTTTACTTCTGCGGCAACAACCATCGCCACGGACAATAACGCGGCCGCCGAGAGGGGCGGGCTGGGAGCCGAGGTGAACAACCGCGGCAGATAATGAGCGGTGAACACAATGGCACGGCAACCTGCTTGCTGCAGGGAAAAGCCCAAGCCAGACCAGCGCTGCTGTGACCCACCGAGCCGTGGGAAAGGCTCCATCACACTGGTGAAAGAGTGCAGGAAATAAAAGAACAGCCAGTGCCATGCTGGGGAAGGTGCTCTTCACCTCACCTTGGCAATCTGATCACCCCACACCACCTGGACTTCCCCTGGGTTCCCGTGGGTGGAGAGTGGTGTCCTGCCTCCCCTTTATATTCAGGTGGCATCCCTGCTGGAATGGCGACCCTGTCTGGCAGTGGCAGCAGATGTGGGCAGAATGCAGAGAGGCAACAGAGTCACCTGCCTCCAGGACCTGCTGCGGTCACCCCGGCCAGGGAGGGGATTTCAGCCACTCCAAAAGGTGTGTTGGCTGAGATCACCTGTTAGGAAGTCTAAAATGACACTGTCTTCTTGCTGGGTTCACGTTTGCAGAGTACATCATGCGGTCCCCAGCCCCACACCACGGAGCTGGCAAGGTGTCAGTGTTCTCAGGGCATCCCCTGCCCTGCACCCAGCCTCGAGTATCAGACCAGCAAGGGTCACCAGCCCAAACTACAGGCTGAGAAAAATAGAGTAGAAAACAGATCTGCAACCTCCAGAGGATTTTTAACTTTCACACATGCAAGGAGAGACAAGCTGAAAGTGCTACTTTTCTATCAGAAGTGCAAGTGTGATTTCCTGGAGGGCTTTCCCTCACTCAATTCAGTGTGATGGTAAGGGCCTTTTGGAAAAACATGAGTCTAGCTTCAATCCAAAACATCCTCAGAATTCCCAGATTCCTGAATGAACCAGCAGCATAAACACCTGATCTCCAGCCTTTGCTTTGGACTTAATTGTTTTGAAAGACAATTGCTATAAGGAGCAGAAAGTGATCCACAGCCTGGAGACCTGCAACAGCAACCTATGGTCTGCAACATCTCTGCACCAGAAGGAGCCCAAGGGAAAGGGCACTTTTTGTTGTCCCTTTTCCCAATCCAGGCCAAGTTTTATTTCATTCTATTTCAGGTACCACACAAGACAAAGGTAATGGGTAATGTGTCAACGCACAAAGAAATTCCCATGTTTTGTGTATCACTCCACTTCATGTAACACTGTTGCAGTTCTTCCTTAGAAAGACTAATAATGGATTTTGTGCAAGAAAGAAATTTGTGGAGTATTAATTTTTTGTGCAGAATGTACTAAAACTGTGTGTTGTCACTCAAGCCACTGTTCCTTTAAGTTACGCTGCTTGACACTATGAATTATTCAGATATGTCTATGATATATGGAAGTGGTGTCAGCATTTTAGGGCATGACTCTCCTCTCTTATCTGCTATAAAATCCCAGTGGCTTCACTGAGCTGTAAAAGGCAAAATTAGGTCCTCAGCAGCATTGTTGTCTTGCAAGCAGAAAATACTCTTTAACACTGAGTGAAGGGTACCAATAGGCCTTGCTTATAGTATAAAACCAGATATTTGTAATTCCCTGGTGCATCAATAACTCTAAAAGGTCATTTATTCTTTTGGGAATGAGAAATTAGAGCATGATGAAGACGGGGGATAGTGTAACATTGCCTATTTTCTCTATTGCAGAATTACTCAGGTTGCATCGACCTCATGCTGCTAATACCAATGGGTTCATCTGCCTGAATAGCGAGGAGTCTGTGCTGGAGCCAGCAGTGCTGAGCCTGAGCACAGAGCTGTGCCAGGGCAAAGAAGGATGGATGTGGAGTGGAGGAGACCAGAATAGCCCAGGGCTGCTGCATCCCCCAGGACACAGACGGTTCAGGGCAAACCTGTCATGCTCAGAGGCTGATTGGGCTGCAACCACTTGCCAAGAAACTGAACAGTCCCTGGGAATGGTGCTGATAATTTTTCCATCCTTGCACTGATTTTTTTTCTCCTGTTTTTAAACCAATGATGTCAAAGATAATTCAGCTGAAACTGTTATAAATTCATTTTCAAGCATGGAAGAGCATTCACTCTGCCTTCCCAAAGCTGAGGGGTTGTTAGAGCTGTGAGAGAAACAAGGACAGAGGTGGCAAGAGAAAAAAAAAAAAAAAAAAAAAAAAAAAAAAAAAAAAGAAGCAAGTCATGTGAATATACTCTTGGCAAAGCCAGGGTTTAAATCACCAGTGGCTTAAATGATAGGGGTCTAAATTCCTGGAGATTCCTGTGCCTTGTCAGTGGGTGGGTGCTACACACTCAGGAAAGATGCAACCATAAACCAGAAGGTGCTTTTGTCTGGCAAAATAACCTCCTGCAAGTTCTTCAGCCTTTAGGAACCAAGTTTTGCCCCCACATATGCAGAGCCCCTGTATGCTGTGAGCTCTGCTTGTAAGTCAGGGCAGAATTTGCCCTCAGTGATGCACCCTGAGGTCAGGGTAACTCAGGGCTGCAGTTCAGTGATGCCAAGGCAGATGTAAATTCTTACATTCCATTTCTCCCATCTCTCTGTTGCAACACGTGTGTAGGTACTTACAAAAGGGGTATTTACAAAAGGAAAAGATATATCAAGCATCTCTGGCCTTCTTCCCACGTTAGATAGGATGGTAAATATTTTTGGAAGAGATGTAAACCTTGATGCTTCTGGGAAGAAGCCAAGCAGTACCAGATGGCAGAGAGGAGGAAACTCACCCTATGGGCAGGTTTTTCACAGTATTCTCATCAGCATCTGATATTTGCCACTGGAAGAGACAATACAGGGGCCAGCATTTTGATCCAGTCTGCCTGTCTCTCTATTCCTGCTACTGATTGATTTCTTACCTGTTCAGAATAAATTCTGTCAAATTATTTTCCTGACACACATTTAAATCCAAAATCTCAGTGTCTCTCCTCTTTGGGTAGATGATCGTGGAGGCTGTGACAGCTCCCCAGCACACGGCTTCAGCTGATTCAAATCTTGTAAGTGGAGTTAGGAGATTTTTTTGAATACTTAAAAAAAGTTACTCTGATATTGTATGTAGCCTTCTGACTGCACAACGAAGTTGGATCCCACTATACACTAAATTGGGAGTGAAAGTTTTGCTCTTGTTGTTATGTATGTTTTGGACATGTCAATCACCTGCAGCTCCCAGGTAAGAGCAGCATTGCTCCTTCTTAGGATTTAGCTTTCAATGCTTCCCCAACATAGAGATTTAGGGATGAGAGGGAAAAGCCTCCACATTTAGAGTTGCACAGAATGGTTATAAACTTCCATGAAAATGAAGTGATAGTAAACACTGTGGGTGAGGGGATTTTTATGGGCATTTTCTTTTTGGCTCAAACATACAGTGTATGCCCACTCTGTAGCTGCCACTGCAAGAGATCTGACTTGGTATTGCTCCATCAACCCTATAAAGGTGCCTGTACGGAGCAGATCTGGACCCAACATGTGAATGTACACCTCTTGGGTGAATGCAGGACATTTTGAAATGGACTGGAAAACAGCATTTCAGGCACATCTTGAGAACACACACCCCCCATGCCTTCCTTCAAGGAACAGTTCTTCATCATTGGTCTCCAGTTTGGATGTTACACTTTGTAGCACTGTTTAAAGGCTTATGCCTTTTGGAGGACCTGTTTTTCTGGCAAGGCAAAGAGTTTGCTGGTCACAACCATAATACTTCTTAGAATGTCCTGAAGACCTTTAAATGAGTTGATGCATTATAGAATTTTACTTGCAGTTTCAGGGCACAAAATAAAAAGGCTTTGTGGACACAAGATGAAATCCTCCAGTAAAACACACTATTTTCATAAGGAGAGAGAATGAACTGGATGGCCCAGTTATATTGCCAGAAGCCAGCATTTAGGAGTGCTGCATAATCTTCCAAGAGACTGCATTTTCCTCATTGCTCAGCCAGATGGGCAAATGGAGGCACAAAGGATTTTCACAGGATGCTTCAGCTGATCTGGGAAAAGAAGGAAGAATGACACAAGATGGTTCTTCAAGTCGTTGTTACCTGGAAAAGTGTTCTGTCTGAAAATACTGATCAATCAGGCTGAAAGTAAAGCGCCTACCTTGATAGCAGAGTTTGAAGCATTGCTCATTTTTTGTTATTGCACAGCTTTGTCTCACAAAAGAGAGCTCCCATTGTTGCAATCTGGATTTCAAAACATTAATCAAGGATTCGGCCTTGGTGCTGATTTATGGGAAAACACCAGTACCACAGAGGATATATCCCATGTAAATGATTAACAGAGTATGTGCTCTTCGAGATGGGTCCTCAGTGCCTATAAACCTGATCACGGTCTGGATGCACAGGCAGCAGCGTGTATTTCTCAGGCTGCCTCAGAAAACCAAGGCCTAGGAGAGTCCCACTGGGATTAATCCTGCCCCTCTGCCCACTCCCACACCTATGAGTGGCCTTTGGAAGAGCCACCCCTCTCCGGGGAAGGGAGGGAAGTGGCAGCATAGCTCTGAGCTGTGGTAGTGTCTTCTGTAGTACTGATGTATCCCTGTAGAGGGAATGCTTTGGTAAGACTTCAACGAGCCTGTGCATCGCTGTGCTCTATCAGGGACCAAATTCATTTTTTGCATCACCTGCTGAGTTCAGGAGTTAACATCAAGAGCATTTTTACCCAGTAGGTCGCAGGTAGTTGTTTTATTGGGATTTTTTCTAAAATTCTTATTTTGCTACGATTCACTTTAAAATTTCATCCCTGACTGAACAGGGTGGAAATGCCCATCTGATTCAATGCAAGGGATCGGCTTTGATGCTGTCTTACATGAGCATCAAAAGCTTAAGATAACATGCATATTAAAAGTGTTTTTCACTGGCAGCTTGCAGAAGGCCACATGGCCAAATGTAACAAGAGGGAATCCATAGTGTGTTGTTTACCAACTGCTTCTACACTTGATCTAAATTGCACAAGGAAATCACAAGGCCTTCTGAACAACACTGTTTTTTTCACTAAAACTAAACTATGAACTCATCAAAAATATCCCAACATTATGTATTATTTGTGTTGATTAAAGTATGCTTTGCAACACTGGGTTTGTTTTTGACCATAAAATCATGCACTGACCTAGTCCTTTCCCCCCAAGCTATCAAAGCATTGAAAAACTTACCTCAACTCAGCCCTTGGTTCCACTCTGCCCACAGACCACCTCGGCCATGGACACTTTCTGATACCTCTATTCTACCACTGCCTTTCCAAAATTAAGGGATTTTCCTCTTCTGAACTGCAAGGTCCGAAATGAAGGGAAGATGAGGGAGCAGTACCGGTGATGATGCATAGTGTCCTCTTTATTCAAGTCACAATCACTCAGATCATTTGCCATCTGGACACCTGGCAGCTTCAATGCCACCTCCTGAGCATACAGGCCTCTGGATGCCCAAGCACAGCAGGTCACCAGCCCTCAACAGCCACCTGGGCACCAGAATGGCAGCACTGACAGCCAGCCCCTTGTGGATGGCATCAGGGTCATCTGTGGTGGTAACATTTCCAGAAGCAGAGACATACCCACTGAGTACTGAAAGCAAGCCTTAATCATCACAGGGACTTCCTCTGTGGATATTAGTAATCTCCTCACTTCCTTTGAGGAGCCCCACTCTCTGCCAAGCTTTCTGCAGAAACATCAATAATGCTCAAAATTTGAAAGGTTTCACCTAGGAAAGATGGCTTTTCTTGGGAAAGTGATGAAGGAAACATCAGGTGAGAACAGCAATAAACTGCCCAGGCCAGGCACTGCCACAGTGTAGCTTCACCTGTGTCTGTGATACAGCTGCCAGAGGCTTTTCTCTCTTTTTGACTTTGGTCAATGATGGACAATTGCTCTGCAACCTCCCCCTGCTCTGCTCCTCCTTCCCCCAGCACTGGCCAGGGACCTGCTAGTCAGATCAGCACTTGGGAGGGTCTGGGAGAAGCACTTTCCTCTTCCTGTGGGGAAGGATATGATTAAAACCTTGTAAATAAAAGGCTTGGCTGAAAAAATGCCTGGGTGTCTTCTAGACACAATGCAGCCATGAGCTGTGGCTCAGGGTGATGGGAAGCAGGACGTGGGACACAGTGTGATGCCATGCCATGCTGGCCATGGCCTGTCTGCCCCAAACCCCAGGAGCAATGACCTCTCAGCACAGACACCTGCTGGTTTCCATGTCCTGAGGGCTAACTGACCTGGCAACCTCAGGAAAACCTGACCAGCAACAGCCAGGACTGCAACTTCTGGAGAACCAAGGTGGAACCCAGGTCAGAGCACATCTCTGGTTCTGGGTGGCCCCTGTTTTACCTGCTTGGAGTCATTCCCCTTGAAAGGAGCAAACAAGACTCACCACTGAGTGATTCCCTCCTCTTTAGGGAACTACCCCACAATGGGTTGGTGCTAGGGGAAAACTGCCCTCTTCACATCTTCAGGGCTGTGCTGTGTGCTACCAAGAATTCACCTGCAAATCCCACATGAAGCAAACCAGTGTCCATGCTCTGTCCTAAGCTTCTCTCACCCTTTTGACAATAATGGGATTAAAGGCTTCCTTAGGAGAAAAGGGACAACAACACCCATGGAGGGGATGAGCTCCTCCAGGAGCAGGGAGGGTCTGCTGTTTTGCTTTAGTAGGGAACAGGCAGTTGTCTAGTTTGCTAAGGGAATATCTGGGCTCAGAAACCCAGCAGCATAGAGTTGTGCAGAAAAACAGGAAGAAACTGCAGATTTACCAAGACTGAGAAAGATAACACCAAAAGGCAGAAGTTGCAATCCTCCATCCCTCTCTGTTCCGATGTTCCCTCCATGCACAGGCCATATGCTCTGCATCCCACGCTCCGGCATCAGATTTGATGTCTCTTTATAGCTAGAGGGTGTCTTGACCAGCTTTCCAGTGTGGTCAGAAACCTGATGTAGCACTGGATTAACCCTGGAGTCAAACCATTTACTCAGGTTCCTAAGTAACACAAAGCTGGCAATTCCCTGGGGCTTTTTAAGGATACTCATGCCCTGTCCTGGTGTATCTTTCATTTTAACAATGTGATACTGGCCAAAAAGCAGCCCATTGAGAGATATCATAGCCCAAGAAAAAGTGCATTAGATTGAAACTCAGGGGATATGGCACAAAGATACAGGAAATCTGCCCACGTGGAGCCTAAGAAATTCACTTTATGAACTTTCTATGCCCCTTACTAGGTTCTGTGCGATGTGTGCAGAAGTTGAGGATGGCACATCAGCCTCCTTACAGTAAGGACGACCAGAACCTGTGAGGATTTCACTGAGGAATAAGCGTTATCTTCGACTGCAGGGCCGTTTTCCCCCACCACTAAAGGAATACGCCATTCCCAGGAGCAGAGAGGTGGCAGGGATGCTAGAGCCAGCTCTTTCAACCTGCCGAGGCAGGAGGGACCTGCGGACAAAGGCGGCCGCCCCAGAGGGAGGGTGTGCGGCGGGGCAGAGAGGCGTGGGGCCGGGGCCCGGTGACAAAGCCCTTGGCGGTGGCGGCAGCAGCGGAGATGCTCCGGAGATCCCGCTCCGCTCCCAGCCCAAGGCAGCCGCCCGTGGCTCCGCGCCTGGGCAGAGCGGGACCGGGGCCATTTCGGCGCCGCTTCCTAGGGCCGCCCGGCAGGCGCGTTTTCCTGCCTGTCCAACCCCACCCTTTCCCGGGATGGTGCTCTCTTCGGTACCTTTTTTTAAAAGAAAACCCGGGGAAACCCATTAAAA
>VWYP01004746.1:416793-540990 GCA_013400435.1 Pycnonotus jocosus
TTTTTTTGGTGATTTGTGGCAAGACTTTATGTCCCAAGAGACCTGAGGACACGGAGGATTGATCAACTCGTTTCACAAGTGTTTATCTATGAATGTGCTGTTTGCAGTCCTGTTGCCTCAGCTGCGTGTCTCAACTCACAGCTGGAGATGTTCTGGCCCCCTTGCCCAGTAGTCAGGGATTGCTGGTTTCAGGGGTGATCCAGTCATCAGATGGTGCATGGTACAGCAAACATCTTTAAATGTTTGGCATGGAATTTTTTAATCTCTCTCTTCTAGAGCTGTGTAAATCAGAAGTATCTGGTTTGTAAATCGGCAGATAGCTTCTACTCTTGACGTGACTTGATTTTATTTTCATAAAGCATTGCTCTCCACAGAGGCTTGAAGAGCACATGACAGATATTGAATGTGCTATTACTGTTTTGGAGCAGGAGGGCTTCACAGTTGTGGTTTGTGAACCTTAGACCGTGTCCCTTTCAGGTATTGGTAGCTGAATGGGACAAAGCCAGTTGAATTCATCTGTTAACTCAGGGCTCTCGAGTATACAAATCATAACCAATACGTTAGAGCTGTCCCTTCAATCCGGAGTGGAGGCACAGTGGGATGCTTCACCAGGGATGCAAAGTCGTCACTGTCAGCACAAAGAGGAAAGCCTCTGCTTTCAGAGCTTGGTCCTCATTGCCCTCCTCAAGCGCTGTGTGTGGTACTGTGCCCAGCAGCATCTTTTGGTGGCACTGAGAGCCGAGTCTCACGTCCTACCGTCTGTAGGGTGAGAGTAGGAAAGGGAGGCAGACCATCCGCACACACGTGTTTCCATGCGTGCCTTTGCACACCCCTTCTCATTTCCTGTGTCGGAAGGATGGGGGACGGGCTCGAGCATTTCGGACGTGACCTTTAGGTTTTAGTGACTTTCTGGTTCTGGGGTGCCTGGGGGAGGTGGTCTCTGTGGGAAGAATTGAAGCTCTTTCCTGTGAACCAGTGCGGCTTCACTTCTGAGGGTGCAAAGGATATGATCAGCACTTCTAAAGCTAATAATCCTTGTAAAGATGTAGACAAGCCTGATCTCTCCACTTAGGTAGTGAAGCTGTAAAATGACTTGAATAGTTGTCATTCTCAGATAGCATCGGTATTCAGCAAGGCCATTTCCCTGGCTGTGCCTTTGGAAATGCCTCTCAATACATATGCAAATGCAGGACTTATCAGGCCCCTTTTTTGACTGACAGCAAGAAGTCTGGGAGGGGTGTTTGCCTGGGACGAAGCGACAATTCTGTTAAGGCTGTGACGGTGTAGAAGAGCGGGGCAGGAGCAGGTGAACATGAAAAACCACTCCAGTGACTCGGGTGGGTGGCGGAGCTGTCAGGGAGCAGCCCTGCAGTGAGCATCCTGCCGTGTCTCCTGCTCCTGTCCATGCCTTCCGTGTGTATAGCCAAGACCTCAGCCTTTTTGTACTCTTTTCTGGTGGATTTTTTTTTTGTTGTTGTTGTTGTTGTTGTTTGTTTGTTTGTGTTTTTTTTTTCCCCTCAGGAACAAAACAGAAGGAAGGCAGAGGAAAGAGAGTGCCTGGCCTTTTATTATTAGTTGTTGTTGTTGTTGTTGTTGTTGTAAGCTTGAGTCTGGTTTGCTGTTGTCTGATGTTTTTAAAGCACTGTAGAACTAACCAGTGGGTGAAACAAATACTGCCCGGCCAGCTCAGCTAATACTGAAATGAACATCCCTGTGTGCTTTCCTAGGGAGAGGAGGTGGCTGAAAGGGGTGCAGTGCAGAATTTAGCATCTATGGTAAGAACACAGCAGAAGCTTGGGACAGCTGGTGGGAGCAAGGTTGCTACTTGTGAACTGCTTGCTAGTGCATTTTTGCTTATGGAAAAGCTGGAAAGTCCTGAAATTGGAAGCTGGAAAATGCAGAACTGTACTGCCCCTGCTAGTGGTATCCACTGAGCTTCACTTGTTAAGTGCTTTTCTAAAGCAGTCAGCACTATGGTGGCTGTTAAAACACTTGCAGGAAGGAGGATTTTTAGTAGAATCTTAGTGAGCAAAGGTGGGTTAAATGTTTCTCATTTTCTGTTCAACGATCCTTGGAAGTGAGTTGTTGAACCAGGGCTTGATTTATTGGCCCCAGTGACCCACCCCAGTGTGAGGTGATGAACTCTAGATTTGTAAGGTGAATTCAGAATAAATGGTGTAAGTGTAAAAAACAACGCCAACCCAACTGGTGGTCCACCTTTGCCTCACTTTTCTGAAGTCGTATTACATCTGCAAGTTGTCTTTCAGAAGCTGGTGATTAATTATTCGCTCATGGAAGATAAGATAATAATTATAACATAGTGTGAAAATGGCTAATATTAGAAGATGTGTAATCCTGCTTGTTCTGAAAGTGAGAGGTATGGCCTCTGTGGCACATTCTCTGTGGCACAGGGAGCTGGGCTGTGGGACAGGGGCACCTCCAAACTGTGTGATGGAAACTGTCCAGTTCTAACGTGTCCTATGTCACGGTTTTAAACCTGCTCAGATCTATGACAGAAACTGAGGCACAGTCACTGTGTGTGCTTGTGAGTGCTTTGGCTTTCCTTTTGATGGATCCTTTGGTGTGGATCTCTGTGTGCACACACAATCTTTCTGCCCATCCAGCTTTAGACAGCTTTGTTGAAACAGCTGCTTGGCTCCTGACAGAATTAGATTTAAAAGAGAGAATTAAAAAAAAAAAAAATCAGGCAAATTTGGTGATATTGATATTATCATGACCTGGGGGAAGAAAAAAACCCTCAGGTTTCTTCCCACAGGATATATCCCTGGACTGTGAGGTATGTGGGAACATTGGGAGGAGTGACTCAAAGCTCCCTGAGGCCAGGGCAAGGGCTTCCACCGGTTTTAGCCTTATCTAGATCTGACTGGGGCAACTGTTCATCCATCTTCAAGCCTGGAGGCATACAGGCTCAATTAGTGATGTGGCAGGGACAAAATCCTATGCATACAGGCAAGGTGTTCAGGCTTTAGTTTTATTTCACACCCATCTAATGACAACTGAAGTTGTCATTACTTGCTCACCTTCCACTGAAACTGATTGCACTAGGTTCCCAAAATGGACTGGGTGGTTTCCAGTGTCTCTGACTTTATTCCAGTTGGGTGAAGTGTTAATTTTGATGTTTTGTTTTTATAAATTATTGAAAACATCAGGAATTAAAAAGTGGTGAGAGAGGCCCAGAAAAAAAGCTGTGGGTACAGCAGAGAGCCTGTAGTAGCAGAGATATTAATCTATGGCCTCTTGGTGCTGTTTTCTCCAGTGAAAGAAGAATGGTCTCTCTGGGTGAGGGGGTGGGAAGATCTCTAGTTCTATTGATTCCCACTTGCAGATGTCCACATATTTACCTAGAGGGTACAATATATTGCAGTTAAAATGGTGGCAGAGAGAAATGGCTGTTCCCTGTGGGTTGGTATTGATTGGTAATGCAGCTACCCTGTACTTACTTCTCTTCTTCACACACCCTTAAGGCCAAAATACTTTGTTTTATTAGTGTATTAATAATCAATGTACTTATTGTTTATGATGACATATTAATGAGGCCTTTGAGATGATAATATGCAGGGGCAGAAGCAAAAGATGAGGTTTATCCTATTTAAATTGGGATATCTCCAGTATAGGCTTTAACATCTGCATTCCCTTGGACATCCTTTACCAGCCGTGTGGAGAAAGGCACTTTGGTGTCATGATTTATGTGAACTATGTCTGCATCAAAGAGAGCAGCATTGTATGCTGGCTGTGCTCTTTCTCTCTGCTGATGAGGAGGAAGCCTGGTCAGCTCGTTCATATGCAGCCATCTAAAGCCAGATGAGATCAGCCCTGTTCTGGGTGTTGTGGTGACCACTGTCCACTTTTGCAGTGCACCTGTCCTAACTCTGGTGAAAGAGAGGAAACTGCCTTTCTCAGCAACACTCAGATGTAACCCCCTTGTAGTCCCCACACTGCATGGGCAGCTCAGGCCAGAGAAAGTCCTGTTCTCTTTGCTGGAAACCTCTCAGAGATCAGTGGCTCCTGCCAAGCTTAAGCACAGATTTGATTACTTGACCAATTATTTTCTTATATCAAGAGCACTTTTCATTCTCTGAAAATGGCTTTAATGTTCTTTTTTTTAATACTGCTGTTTTTAATGTGTTGGTATTTTTGGTGCTGTAGGCTGTTACATACAGACTCCTTGTGATTAAGACAGGAAATCAGCTCTGGGGTGGTGTACTAGATAGATGTAAGATCTCTGGAGAAACACCTCTTTCCATCTCTGCTGTAAGTTCGATGTGTTCTGCTAATTGGCTTATCAATGCTGAGGTCTCAGACATGAAGGGTACAGCTTGAATTTCTTGTAGCCAGCAGTCATTGGCCATTCATTCAAAGGATTTCCATTCAGTGCTTCATTTGAGGCATCTTTGTCATTGCCTACTCCTGCCTTCTTGCTGAGGCACTGCCTGTGTGTCAGCCTGCTTGGCTCCCAAACTTCAGGGTAGCTGGTGTGCCTGAAAACAAGGCTCAGGATGCTTAAATTAAAATTGGGCCATATCTGGAAATATATTCTCCATGGTAATGTGTTCTAATTTTGTTTTCCTCTCTCAATATTATACAGAGATGTCTTATTCTCAGCTGTCCTGTTGAAGGAAAAAAACTTGTATTGATTAAAAGACAATTTTCTATGGGCTTTTGATGGAATTATCCACTTACTCTCATTGAGAGCAATCAGAATAAGGGAAGTAGACTCTGTTGGTTACGTGTAAATGTTTTGATCCTCTGGAGACATTTCATCCAATAAAGCTGAGGATCGAATTAAATGGTGATCTAATGAAGTGGCAGGTGTGGGAACCCAAAATGCAGCCCTGGCAGGTGTTACACTCTTAAAATGTGTGGAGATGAGGGGCATGAGTGCCAAGACTGACAGAAGCATTGCATTTGAAAGCTGAAGGGTTAATACTTTGTGGGGACAAGGGGCCTGCATCCTTGTGACCTTGGGGATACTGGAGGCTGCCCTGGGAGGCATTGGGCTTTTTATCTCCCCCACAGCATGGCCGTGGCCCTGCTTGAATCTCACACAGACATATCCATGGCAGGGTCTGCTGACCTTGTCCCCCCAGGCTGTCCTTGTAGCATCCTTCTGTAGTGGGGCTGCCCTTTGGAGATGCTCTGGGAACAAAACAATGGACAATAGCTGATGGTAGGTGAGATGGAGGTGAGGCACTTAAACTGGCAAAAACATCTGGTATACATCAGGTGTGGAGTGAGGCAAACGAAAACCATCTAAGCCTATTTAAAATTCAGCTAAAATGCTTGAACCCAGAAGGCTGATGTTCTTTCCACACTCACATGTGGGCCTTGATGCATCCCACTGCAAAACACACAACATTGCTGGCCTGGAACAGGGAAGGTTTGGGGGCTGCACATCCAGTTTTCCTGCGAATTAGCTGCAACTGGCTGGGTTTGCTTCTGCATTCTGTATTTTTAACCTGACTTTTTGTCTGCCAGCCAGAATTCATCCTGCCCTGTCGCCAAATGTCATCATCCCCTTGTGGTTAACTTGCTGCAATTCATGAAACACTTGGCTGCCATAAATAGTTACGTGCAGAGGTTCCTCTGCACGCGGAGCGGGCGGAAAGGCGCAGGCAGCGCTGCTAGGCACTCGCACACGAACATGTCCACCAAGAGAAAGTTGACCCACTTCTGCAAATAGATAACTCCTGGCAGAAAAAGTAACACTGTCTCAGACAATCTATCTCCCCCATGCCTACTGAATTGTGAAGCAAAAAGCAAGCCAGCTCCATCTTCTGAATTAGCAGTGATGTGAGCACAGTGCTCCCCATTGAAACCAGGGTTCGTAAATCGGCCCTTGATCTGAGGAGGGCTTAAAATGGCCGCAATTTGGTCGTGATTTTCTTTTTTCAGTATAATGAAAGCTTTTGTTAGTGAATGAGGTTCGTGGAGTTCAGGACTTAGCTGCTCTTAGGCATTAGGAATCATTTATCACCATGGCAATTGTAGGCTGCTGGGCAGGTTATTTTGAACACTTTTCTAGTGACTCATGTGTGGGTCAAGACCACTTATGCCAGGTTACTTAAGCCTCTGTACACACAGGTATATATAGTCTTCCTTCTCTTAAATTGTTTCTTGCTTTGCTATTTTGCCCCTCTCAGGGAGCTTATTGCTTGTTCTGACTTTTATCTCCAAGGTGGTGGTGCCAAGTGTTCACCTTGTTCAGAGCCTCTTCTGTGAAGGGTCTTTGTGACCTAAAGTCCTTATGAAGTAGATTACAGGTTAGTTTCGACTGCCTTTGAGACTTGCAGTGAGATTGAAGCAAGGTGAAAGATGCTGTGAGTTATCTCACTGTCTGCTTGGGCTCTCCTCTGGGCTTGTAGGATGGGATGTCTCCTGTTTGCCTGGGGTGGCTGTGGTAGGAGGGCTGTCTGCAGTGAGGGAGCACCCTGGGTGAGTATCGAGCTCGTGGTGCCAGGGCTTTGGCCAGCTGTGCACTGCAGTCGCAGGGTGACACGCTAGCTGTCTTCTGTGGTTGTGTCAATGCCAGCTTGCTGGCAGAATTAGTTCAATCAAAGCTGGAGTGCTCTGAAAAGCCCTTCAGACTTTGCTCCTTCCCCCAGCTCTGTGCAGTGACACTCAGGACTGCATGCTGCTGCCTTTTCCCTATTTCATTCGAAACCCCTCTGCCTCTGGGGTTTCATTCATGTACAGGAAGGTCAGCGTTTGAATGTCTGCAAGAGGTGAAAGATGAAGTGTGAGGAGCAAATGGATGGACTAGGGCTCAGGCTAGGAAGCAAGAGCAGATACTCAGCTGCTCTTCCAAACCATCTCCAGGACAGTAAGATCAAACCATCTCCAGAGGGCTGAGGGTTTCACAGCTGTGTCTGACCTGTCCCTGCATTCCCAGGACAATGAGAGCATCCAGGTGTGGTGGGGAAGGCTGCAAAGCAGCTGCTTCTCTGTCCTTGTGCTGTAGAAGATCCATTAAGAGGAAAGGAGCAGGCAAAAGGACTACTCAAAGCAGAGCAGCAAAACCAAACCATTGTTTTAGTAAAGAAGAAAAAAGACAGCATTTCCAGTCCCCAAAGAATAATATTTCTATGGAAGTAGCAGGAAGAAGCTTGCTGTCAATCTCTGATCTAGTGGGACTGACTAGATTTTGTTTGTTCTTCCCCACATCTTCCATCATCTCTGGATCATCTGAAGACAGGTGGCTGTGCATCACAAATGCAAGATTCCTGGTTTCTGACTTTTGATTAAGTGCTAGGCAGTCTCTGGAGGGCTGGCATCTGTCTTTCATCTGCAGTTTTTTACTTGCTAAGGTACATTTCTCTCACTCTGTGACACTTATTGATAACACCTTGTTCTTTAAATGCCACTTCTGTGACACTCTGCTCCTGGCTGTGACTTTGTATGAGGCCATGGACTGTTCAGTGGTGTGGTACATCTCAGTGACCAGTGAAGTTACTGTGGCACACTGTTGGACTTGAATGAAATTGAGATTTGGACTCTTTACACTGGCTTTGGTATTTTTTCGAAGGAAATCCAGGGGTTTGAAGGAAATCCTTGTTTAATCTCCAACAAGGGAAGTAATCTGTCCTGTTTAGGCAATGTTCTGCTTGATTTTTGTGTTGCTGGAGGACTACTGGTTATATACATGCAGGAATTTACCATTTTCATGTTGATGTTTTCACTGTTTCCCCCTCATTTTTCTTTTTAGTAGGATCTAATAGAATAGGTTCCAGGACAATCTACATAAAAGTCTGCTGTTTTATGGCAGAGTAACATCATCAGATGCTAATAGAATATCAGTAATTAAAAAAAACTAATTTTGGTTGATGCTGAATCTTTTCCAGCCCTAACAAGTGTGTTAAGAAAATCTTATTTTTATGTACAATCTTAAAGGGCTATTGTGATGCACAGTATTCTTTTGTCTTCTTGGTTTCCTTTTCTTATCTCCCTTACTGGGATTTTCAGTCTCATATTTATCTATTTCCCAGCAGCTGAATATAACTTTGATCTATGCTTTGGATCTATGGAGCTTTTAATCCCTTTCCCCTGAGTTAAAAGCTTGTTTGCTGTTGAATGTGATACATAGTTATAGGTTATATGATCTTCACCAGTGGCTCATGCATTGTACAGGGATGGCACACTGTGAAAAACTCTGATAAAATGTTCCCTTGTTCATTTTCCTGATTGCAGCTGAAACCCAGCATGGGAGTGAGTCAGTCATTCACTCCTGGTCAGACTGCTGATACACCTGTCCTTTGCTATTACAAATACCTCTGCACTTGCTTGCTTCATTTCAATTATTCATTCATTTCTCTGTGATGCATATTTTTGAGGCTACGAACCAGCTGAGTATTTCAGTCAGTGCAGCAGCCTTTCCATCTTTCAGTTCTGATACCATTTAAAAGGTTATCCTTTTCCACCCTTTAAACACCTTTTAAAAATAGGGATCCATTTTTAAAGCCTGTGTGTTTATTCCTCTTTGATGTCTTGAAGCATGATAATAGATGCCTTGTTTGTGGAGATCTTCTCTTCTGGAGTTGCTGCAGTTTCCACCTCAGGAACAATAATGGTTTCTGCATCTCTGTCCTGCAGGCCACATGTGGATGTAGCTGCACATGTGTGACTGTATTCAACCATCTTCTGAAAGTTCTTTTTGAGGTTTTGGTGCAGCTGTTTGCTTCCTGGGTTCTGAGCAATTTATCTGAAAGTCTCCCATGCTTGTCTTCTGACCTCTTGTAACAAAGTGCAGTCCTCTTTTTATGACGTCAGTTAAGACTGTATTGTTTTAGATGTAAGCTTCGAAACAACAAAAGGATGGATGGTTCTGCAAGTCAGAGCACTGAACTGGGACTCAGATTTGGAGTGCTGTCTCATTGTTACATGGCTTTCTTAGTTAAATTATGTGATTTGTGGTTCTCCTTTTATACAACCAGTGTAATATATTTCCTTTGTCTTCTCCAAGTTTATTGTGGTGCTCAACAGAATTCGACCCTTACCTCTGACAGGGCCTCTGACCATTGCTATAATACCAGTGATAACAAACAGGTTTTGAGTTATTCTGAACTAGCAAGCAAGGAGAAGTCTTTAGAGTAACTCCACACGTTTCTAATGCTCAGTTTTGGAGTTGCTTCAAATCCTGTTTCATCTTTGCTGGGATAAAAGCAAAGCTTTACATGTTTGGTTGCTTCCCTCTGTATTCCCTCTGTGTTCCCTTGGAACCACAGGATGATGAAGTGTGATCAGTCTCCCGCCAACTGTAAAAAAACCCCAGAAACTTGTCAAATAATAATTCTCCCAAATGAGAAGATGAGCAAAATTAGATAAAAAGCAGGGTTTGCCTGTCCACGAACACAGGCAAGTGCAGAAGGATGCTGCTGCTGATCTCACTATGAGAGGTTACCTTGACACCTTTCAGAGAGTGGACACAGCATTTGTTGTTATTTCAGGTCATCCCATCTGTGTTGCCCAGTTAAATATCATGTTATATATGTGTATTTGAAATGTTTATCTGTCAGCCTAGTGCAGTTTTGGCTGAGGTGAAGAATCACAGCTGTGAAGCAGAAGGGTCCTGCTTGTCACGTTGCTCCTCATGTCCCTGCAAAGCAGTGGAGTCTTTACTGTAATTGCTGAAGGCACTCTTCCTCTTTCCAGTTAAATTCTTACTTGATCCCTTGATTGCCTTATTTCTGATGCTCGTAATTCGGTAACTCCTAACAAGTCCTGACTGAAAAGTCATCAAAGTCACTCTTGGGTGTGAGCTCAGAGTTTCTTAACCACATGGGCTTTTATTTCCATTTGCATGGTGGAATTGGGAGGGAGGATCTATTTGTCAGTGTATCACTGACGCGTTAGGAGGGTGACAAGACCGCAGTAACTCTTCCTAGGCAATTATGTATGAAAGGTTGTCAGTATGAGTAGTATGGGAAGTTAAAAGCCTTAATTTTCATTTGGAATTGAAGCCCTAATGACTTTCCACTCCCACAGCCCGTAAAGACCATGCTTCAGCTTCAAGTTGACCAAGAAAAAAAGGGGAGGGGACAGCTTTTATTTCAGGCTTTTTTTGTGCAAAATTTTTATGAAAAAACAGATTTGTGAGTCACTGTTCTTTGTATAAAAGATGATTATTGGGGTATGAACCTCACAAAAGTGACATTTTATGACTTTGCTGCTGGCCATGCAATGTGAGCTTTTGCTTTCTCTTTTTTCAATTAGTTAAGTTAAACAACATCTCAGTTTGAAAGGACTAATTTTATTCCTGTTTGTTGTTTGTCTTATACACTAATTATTTTCTCTGTGTAAAGCTAAACAGCAGAGAGAGGAAGAGAAAATGAATGCTCTGTAATTATTCGAAATAATGGGTGTAGATCCTATGGGGTTAAGTGAAGTGTTGTATTCAGTCATATCCCTCACTTGCAGCGTAGTAAGGAGGAGAAACTGGATCACGCAAATCCTTTTGTTAGCCCTAGGAACATAATTAAGTTCCTCTGGAAATTTGTTCTTTAGGAAGACAGCCCTCTAAACATCAATATTGTTTAATCTGTGCTTAAAAGTAAAGCTGTGTTTTTATCCACCTCTTGTGTGTTTTGTTGTTGTGTTTGTTTTTTGTTTTTTGTTTTTTTTTTTTTTTTTTTTTTTTTTTTTTTTTTTTTTTCCAGGAAATAAGGGAGCATTTTGTAACTCAGTAGCATCTGGTGCCTAATGCAAGTGAGAGCCAAGGGCAGGAGTGTTGGTGGAGGTGGCATGTGCAGGTCACAGTTCTGCTTTGGCTCTGTAGCAACAGGTCGAGTTCCCACAGTGACAAGTGATCCAGAGCATCTTTGTCTTTGTGGGTCCACCAGGGATATTAAAGAGCATCTTCTGTTCAAAGCACAGGTACTCAGTGTTTTTGGAGTATTAAGTATTCTCAGAGTGATGAAGGCTTTGTTCTTAGAAGTGGCTGAGGAGACTAGCTGATTTTCTTGGCCATGGGGCTGTGTTCTTGAGAAAGCATTGCCCTAGAGCTGTAAATGCCCTCTGTCCATACAGCATAGGTAAGCCAAGTTCTCTGATCCCACAGCTGTGGAGACAAGTTTGCTGAGAGACCTGCAAGATGAGGAATGGATCATGTAAACAGCAGTTGATGCAGTTGTTGTAAAGGCCTCTATTTTTTTCTTTCTTCTTGTTACAGCATCTTGGCCAGGTTGGGCAGAGAAGGTTTTCAGTGGAAGATCTGCTGTCCTGTGCTTCATTCTGCCTTATTCAGATAAAAGTTATGGGACTGTTCTTTTAAATTTTTTCTTCTCTTTGGCAGTGTAAAGTGAAGGAAAGACAATATTTTTGGGAAAGCCTTGGAACTGCCCCTGTAAAAGGAATGCTATATAAAGAGTAAAACTCCCTGACTGTGTTATGTTCGAGGCTGGTGATATTTGAATTTGATTTTTTTTTTCCCCAGGAGAGATTTCATCTCTGGATTTAAACCAAAACTGTGTCATGCACAAAGGGACAGGTTTCTTCTGTTGACAACAACATCTGTAGAGCTGGAGGGAGGGGCTGGGCAGCATGGGGTATGTGTCCTGGCATGGGCAGCCATGGAGGTGCTGACTTCCTGGAGCTGCTGTGGGAGGGTAGGGAGCTGGGGGCAGAACTTTGGTCAAGCTCAGATGAAGCTCTGATACAGCCCTTGTTCTGTGCTGGGGGGAGATGTTCTCCGTGTGTGAGGAGTGGGCAGCAAGAGTTGCCTGCCTAGCTCAAGGTGGGGTTGGAGACCACCACAAAGGGATGTGGCAACAGCTAAATGAGGGGATGGAGTAAATCACTGCAAAGATGTGGTTTAGGAGCTAGCTGTTATTTTTAACAGCTGATTTTGTTGAACTGGATTGAACTCCCTCCAGCTCAGCATTGATGATGGCGCCTGGAGCTATAAAGATTGTATTTTGATCAGCAAGTCAAAAGCAAGTGTACCACTAGTTATGAATACATTTCCAGAATTACAAGCAAAGGAGATCTCAGAATAATAATAGGCAGAAAAAGTTGCCTGAAGGAACCAGCTTCCTTGATAAATGCTGGAAGAGGTGTAGACCTGAACTTTGCACTCCTTCCCATATCAGCTTTTTAAAAATGTGCAAACAGATCTAGAATCTGAGTTTTGAACCTGTTAAAATCTTGGGTAGACATAATGCAATATGGCAGGAAAACCAATAATGTTGAGGTTTTGAAAATACAAATGGTTCAGCTGTAGATGTGTGGTGTGGGTTAAAAAAGGGCTTGTGTGTCCTGTGCTGGATATCATTGACCCAGTTGGTTATTCAGTGATGAATTCTGATCTGTATGTTTCCAATGACAGATCTGGGTTCTGAGGTGCTGATGATTAGATTAAGACAGTGTAGTAAACCCTAATGGTGCATGAAGAGCTACTGCTGGATTTGCAGTAATACGTACTTTTCTGCCTTAGAACAGCATGAATAATACTTTATGGTTGTATAACTCCTTCCAGACAAGGAGCCTAGGAGTGCTTTGTAAACGCTAATGAGTTTGGCCTCCTAGCATATTTATAAGCCTGAGAAGTAGCATTATTCCCCTTTTTTACAGTTTGGATGTTGACTAGCCTAAGTATGCAAGGAGCAGGCAGCAGAGCTTTCATCTGCTGACCCTCAGTCTTGAGCCTTACCTGCAGCACTTGGTAGGCTTCCTAAGTGTGTGTGAGGCATGCTCAGAAATTTACTGCAGATCCATTCCAGAAAAAGGGTTGAGTTTTTTTGCAAACCTCTGAGTGTCCTTTGTAAAGCGTAAAGCATTGTAATTATTTGATGATAATTTCTTGCTTGCCTTTTTGTTCTACAGCAGCAGAGATTGAAACTAATCCTCTACTGGAATGAAATCAGATTGGGCATTATGGATATTGTTTCCTTGCCCAGAACAAAGAGACTTAGTTAATGTGAATGCAAACTTCTGTTATCTTTACATGGGACTTGCAGGTGGGTAAGGAATGTGAGGTCAGAAGGATTGGGAGCAGATAATTGCTGGTGTCAAAGGGCAGTGAGAGTGATGCCTGTGAAAAACGCCTTGCAAAGTAGGTGGGATCAGACACTGCAATGGGCACACACAGATTTTTCCTTAGCAGCTTCCTCAGATGTTCATCTCAGAATGTCTACATTGTTTCTACAGATTTATGTAGTAGGATATTCTGCAACATGAGCACTCTGTGGATTGTAGATAAATTTTGTAAATATTTTGTGTATGAATTTAGTATTTGGTGACACATGCTGTAAAGACAGTTCTAGAGGGATAAGTCCCTCTTTAGTTGTAGGATAAGTATATGCTATCAGACATTTCACATAGTGCTTTCACATCCCTAACCTGAAAAACTGCTTTCAAATCTCACTGCTTTTTCATGGACTGGAGACCAGTGAGGATCCCAGCAAAGAGTCTGTAAAGTTCTAGATGTGGAGATCTTCATGATGTGGTTGTTAGAATTAGCAGCGTTTCTGGTCTCACAGAATAACCTGAGTTGAAAGGGACCTTTAGTGATCATCCAGTACAAACCCCCTGCAATGAGCAGGGACAACTTTAACCTGATCAGATTTCTCAAAGCTCCATCCAAACTGACTTTTAGTGTTTCTAGGGATGGGGATCCATCACCTCTGTGGGAAACCTGTGCCAGTGTTTTACAGCCCTCATTGTAAAAAATGTCTTTTTTAGATTTAATCCAAATTAACCTTCTTTTAGTTTCTATCCATTACCATTATCTCTGTTGTATCCAAAAAGGCCCTAATAAAAATTTTGTCCCCATCTATCTTATAACCTCCCTTTAAGTATTAAAGGCTGCAATGAGGTCTCCCAGGACCCTTTTCTTCTCCAGGCTAAACAACCTCAACTCTCTCAGCTTTTCCTCTTGGAGAGGTGTTTCAGCCCTCTGATCATTTCTGTGTCTCTCTTCTGGACCTGCTCCAGCAGGTCCATATCTTTCTCTTGTGGAACTGTGTTCAATGTGTTCCTGCACTTCAGACCTGTGTATGGCACTGAATCAAGTGCCATTAAAGCAGTTGCCTGTTCCTTATGACTGTGGACTGTGATTTTTGTCTGATTCTGGTATATTAAATGCCATATTGGCATGTGACTCTTTCCTTATCTGGCCACTTCTGGAACGAAGATTAGCCTTAACTCTTCAGCACAGAACAAAAGCTTTCCTGAGACACTGTTTGCACATGGCTACAAATAGAAACCTCAGGTGATTAGCAAGGGGTTTTGGCAGGTCATGCAGATACACGAGGTATTTCAGTGTGTAGTGGCATCCTTGCAGAGCTGGGGGCAGAAGCATCCTGTAGGGAGGGTCTTAGTTGACTGTGCAGTGCTTAATCTTTCTAATACACCCCATAATGTGTAGTGGAAGATCTAGATAATGCAAGAAAACAGTTATTTATCTGGGATTAACCTACATAAAACATTTACATTGAGGAGAAACTAGGCCAGATACCACTCAGTCGGATGAGGAGTAGCTGAGGGACCCCTGGAAAAGGAAGCTCAGGGGGGAACTTATTGTTCTCTACAGCTACCTGAAAGGAGGCTGGAACAAGGTGGAGGCTGGTCACTTCTCCCGGATAAGAAGCAATAGGACAAGAGGAAATTAGCTCAAGTTGTACCAGAAGAGGTTGAGTTTGTTATTAGGAAAATAATTCTTCAGCAAAAGGGTTGTCAGGCATTGGAACAGGCTGCCCAGAGAGGTGGTGGAGGCAGCATCCCTGGAGGTATTTGAAAGATGTGTAGATGTGGCAGCTGTGAACAAGGTTTAGTGGTGGACTTGGCAGTACTGGCTTAATGGTTGGACTCAATGGTATTCAAGGATCTTTTCCAACTTAAATTATGTAATAATTCCATGATCCCATGAATTGCAATGTGGTACATGTTCTAAAATCAAAAGAGCCTTTGTAGTTCTTTCAGTGAGTGGACATTAACTCTGGATTTTGTCTTAGTACCCCTTTTTTTGGTTTGTACCACTTGACTTCAGCTTAGTACTACAGTCTATGTGCATTGATGTTTTTGTATTAAAAAAAAAATAAATAATCAGCTTTAGCCACTCAAGCACCCAAAACAAAACACACCAAATATGTAGAGCACAATTAATACAATCTTTTCAACAGGCAGGCTGGCTGGGTATCAGTACTCCTTATGAAGAATAGCCTGCCTGCTTTTCCAAATTCCTGCTCAGTTAGTGCACAAGGCATTCTCCTGAAGATTTATTATGGTAGGACCTACAGAGTAATCTTTGGTAAACAGATCTATACATGTGACACTCTAGTGAATGGGAGATTTGTACTTGGCTGTTCCATTGCTGCTCATTATCATATGATGTTTCATTTAATGCAATTATATGTCTGCCTCTACTCTTTAAAAGTCGAGAAAGGTTTCACAATATTACTACCTTCCTCTGCTCAGCAGAGCCTCACAAAGAGGCACTTTCCCATGTGATGGATGGGGTTTAGGGTGGCTTTGTCCCTGGTAGGCCTGGATGTGTGAAGGAAGGTGGGTTTTGGCTGTTAGCAAGACTCAGGGAGCTGTTGTGCTGAAGGTGTTTGACAAGTTTTGCTTAACTTTGCCTGAACTCTCACAGATTTGCACTGTAGAACTGGTCTGGTCTTATGTGTTGTTAATTGTAACTCCTGCAGGTCTTAAAGAGGTGTAGGTCTTTCCTCTTAAGTAATTTAGTGTAGCATATTCATTACACCAGCTCAAGATCAGAATATTTTCTCTGACACTAGAAGGATGGTTTAGATTTTCATTAGCTGATATTTTTCACCTAGTTTTCTTGGCCCATATTTTACTGTTTACTGCCATTATCTGCTACATTTTTAATCAGAAAACATTTTTTTCCTGTTTTGGAAATCAATGTGATGTAAAATCTTTTCAAAACTGTGCCCTAAAACAATGGGGTCTGCTAGATATTTAGTAGAGATATTTTGTGAGACACCTTGACTGCACTGAGGTCTGTGGCAAAACTTTCCTTGGCTTTGAAAGGACTGGGATTTTACTTGTTATTTTCTGTTTGCTTGTAGCTTTTTGTTGCTGGCTATTGCATATTGCATCCCTAATGATTTCTCTTCAACGTGGCTGTTAGAAACCATGACCTTTTTTTGTCCGTGGTCAAGCCCTGTGTTGCTGCACCCCTGTGCTCTGAGGCCTCATTCATAAACATCTCTCCAAACACGGCTCTTTATCCCGTGTCCGGGGATGCGAGAGAATCCCAAACAATAGCGGGGCTGGGACAAAAGGCGGCATTGTGCAGAGGGCGCCGGGGCGGGAGGGCTGGGGGGCCCAGGAGCCTCTCCGGGCTGGGACCATTGTGCCCCTAATTGGATTTCTGCTGGTGCTGGCCGGGCCGGGGGAGCGGGACCCACCGGGACCCGCTGCTACCAACCTGGCAGGGCTTGGAGGAGGAGGATGACCTTTAAAGTCCATGTTGTTGAGCGAGACCTAATTCGGTACAAATGCACCAGGTTGCAACTTTATTAGTGATTAGACACAGAGATAAACCTCAGCACGTTGCCTAATCTGCACGGTCTAATTCCAGGCACTGGAGCCGGGGATGCTGATGCAGGCCCAGTGAGCTGGAGTGACTGCAGACAAAATGAGAGGGAATTTCTGAGTGGCGGGGTCTGAGGCAGGTTCTGATCAGCCCCTGCTGTGGGGGATGCTGGGGCAGGGAGGCAGGCACAGAGAGTATGGCACTGGGGGCAGAGTCATACAACTGGTGAATTCAAACCCAGCTTAACATTTGCAATGGCTGATCAAGAATATTTACATTGACCAAGGATTGCTCCTTTCGGACAAAAATAAAGGTGCAGGCTATAGCTCAAAGTGACTTGTAGAGTAATTAAGAGGGAAACAAACTGTCCCACATTTCAATTTTTGCATCTGAGGCTGTTCTCGGTGCTGTTCTGACTTTTTTGTCATCAGCTTTTAGACTGGGCTCCCTTTTCTATTATCCAGGATAATGTCTTAGGTGGGTTTGGCCTGTGATGATTGATCCATGCTGGATGTATTAGTCTGTGACTGAATCCTAGTAATGTGTCTGGATGAATGGTGGTGGAAAATGTCAGAGGTTGCCGGCAAAGATGAATCACCATAGGCCAAGGGCTAAGACAGCACAGCAAGTCTGATGCTGTGGTATGCTCTGTTATTGGATTTCCTCCAAGGACTGTTCTTTGAGGAGCTTTGGCCTCATGGCTTGCTGCAGAGACCTGCTGCCTGGTGCCATCCTTTCAGCACAATGTGGGAGCCTCCAGTTGGATTGTATGCAGATCTTCGGCTGTGCTACAAATGCATGTATTTAAATGTTTGGCAGATTCACTCTGCAAATCCAGACAAGCCCACGCAGCCCTAACTTTTAAATCCATGGCTTGGAAATCTGCCTCTCAGAGCCACTGCAGACTGCCTTGTCCTGGACTCTCTTGGATGGCATCTATCTTGTATTCAGACCCACCTAGACAAGTATGCAAATGTGATCTAAGAAACTAGCTTGCTAATAGCCAAATCCTCAAAACTTTGTTGTTCAGAGGAGCTGGTTTTGACCTTTATTTGGGCAAACTGGTATTAAACTAATCCCACCCAATCTCTGTAGTGACAGGGTGACCTATTTCTTTTTAATCTTGTAAAATTAAGTTGTTAACGTTACTGCATCTCACTGCTTTTGCCCCTTGCCTCCAGGCAAAACCCATTTGGGATTCCTGCTTCTCTAGTTTTTCTCTTAGCCCTTCCTAACTGTGTTTTGACTTGTATTTTGGAACACCTGGCTCTGTATTTGGGACTGAAAAGGGGTGAAAAGCTTCATTTGCTGTAAGAGAAGTATCACTGGGCTGACATTTACCCCCAAGCAGTGGTAGACCACAGAAATTGGAGATTCTGGAGAAACCAAAATCTTTCCTTTGCAATGTTAATTTTTTCAGTTTGTTATGAGGGAATTTGAATATGTTGAATTCTCTGATGATCTGTTCAGGACTGGGAAGTGACCTGGCCAAGGCCTAGCTATAGGTGAGACCTTGTCAGGTCCCAGGTCAGCATCCCTGTTCCTGGGAGAGTGCTTTATTGGGCTTCTGTGTCAACTTCCCTGTGGCTTTGTACTGTTTTCCCTTTTATCACTCAGCCAGGGCTTGTTGTTGGACTTTTGCCTCCAGAGTTTTGGAGAGGAGCCACTCACTTCCCTTTCTGTCCAAGGCAGCTCTGCATTCACTAGTCTTCTTTTCTGTCTAAAGAAGTGTGAGTCAAGAGAAGTTGTTTCTGTTGCTTTAAGTACATGTTGGACTGGACTTGATCTTGTGAAGTCAAAATCTGTGAATAACAAATGATACAAACTAAATATCTGGTGCCAGGTGGCCTGTCCAGGCCATTTGGGCATCTTACCCACAGGTGTAAAATGAATATTGCTCCACCAACCTTGTGTTTCATGCATCACTTTCCCTCAGGATAGGATTACATCTTGTTCTGGAGGTGCTTGGAGAAGGTGAAGCAGCAGATGAAGTGGAGAGAAGTTGCTCAGCCCACAGCTTCATGGCTTGTCTGTGGTGGGTGATATGGAAGATTTCCTGGACAGATGCAAATTTTGGATTTGTATATCTGTTTCTGTTTTCTGCTTGCATGCTTTACTCTAGAGCACTGTTACTGCTGCTTTAGACACTTCCTATGCCATAGCTTCTGCTGGAGCTAATTAGAGCAGGATTGCACCTGAAGCTTTAAGAGAAACCTAAAGCCTTCTGCCTCAGAAAAGGGGAACTTCTAGTTTGCTCTGTTTTCTTAGAAGGTGGTGGTGTGACTTCTTGCACAGTTCCTTGGTGGTAAGGACGGCAGAAGCAAAACACTTGAGAGAGCAACTTGAATTGGTCCTGTAAGCAAGCATTCATGTCCTGGGAGAAGATTTAGTGAGCAGCAGGCTCCTCAGCACCTGCTGGCAGCTCCTTTCTGGGGGCTGGCAGTGCTGCATCCTCTGCTGTCAGCCTCAGCCTCCTGCGGCGATGGGGGCTCACCCACCGTGGGCTTGGGGAAATACTTTGTTTGCTAATCTCCAGACAGCATGGCCCTGGTTAGATAAATCCATGCCTATAGGCAGCTTTCTGGGGCTCATTATAATACTAATTCAGTTGAATTCCTAATTAGAGACCAGTGGTTTTGTGTAGGTATTTGGAGATGGCGTAACTTTTGTAGGGTGGAGGAATCATCCACTGAAAGCTGCTTTGGGGACAGAGGCTGAAATGAGGTTGGAATCTAAAAAAGGATGGCTATAAAATAAAACATCTATTTTAAGTGTGTTGTATAGCAGGTGTATTACTTGAGATCAGCCAGCGTTTGGAATTATTATTTTAGTTGACTTTTGTGTGTAAAAATGTTCAAAGATGAGGAGATACCTCTACCTTGAAATACTAGGAAGGACAGTTTTCAAGCCCAAGTACAGCATTTCTCCTTTGGAGTAGGTGAGAGGGCTGCTTCAGATAATCTGAATTATGATTAAATAAAAACAGCTTTTAAGAGAGAATCCAGTAACTGTGGAGAAATCCAAACAATACCCATCTTGGACCGTTCAGGGCTAGATATGTCCAGAACAAGCAGAACAATAATTAATTATAGCCCATGTATTTTAATTTTGTAAAGTGGAAAGAGTAATCTGTCTGCACTATACCATGCCCTGGTTAGGCTTATGATCTTTTCTATTTATATTGCCTCTTCTGTTTGAAAGGGCTGTGTTAGAAGGGTTTAGCTCAGGGAGTGTTTGTGCATGTGTTTTTGTGTTGGTGTAGCACTCTATCATTGCTCTAATGGATCTCTGGGGAATGTGATACAATAGTTAATGCCAGCTATGCTGTTAAATAATAGCTCTTTCAGGAAGGAAGTGAAGAATAATTTATGTACAGGAAAACAGAGCAGGTATACAGAGAACAATAAAAATAGATAAGCTGTGATTTCATTAGAACAGATGAGCCAAAAGTGGTTTGGGCTCTATGATGCCTGCTGGTGCCCTCCTGTGTGCTTCCAGCAGTGACAGCTCTATGAGAATGCTCCATGGATGGCCAATGGCTGAGGCTCCAGGGGCTTGAACACTCAGGATGACACAGTGAGGAGTGGGCCGAAGCCCAGAGTTGTTCAGCCAGTGCTGAGATGTGTCCTTGCCATGTACTGCCAAAATCCTGCACTGGTAAGGCTTTCAGGAGGGAAAGAATGTTACCCCTAAGGACAGTTCTGGTGTGAGGGGCACTGGTGGAGCTTGTTTGTACAGAGAATGGATTATAAACTGTGACCTGCCTTTTGATTGTACCAATACGCTCACTCTTGTCTAAATAGATTTGTGCATTAGCGTACTTAATTATCTGCTGGGGACACTCAACTTTTGTTTGGATAGCCTTCCTTTTGTATTTAAAGATAAATACTGATAGAGTAGATTGGGCTCCATGGGGGCTATGGGGCTGACCAGGAGTATCTGCTGTGGCTGTGCTCCTGTGAGCTCCTCAAATAAACAGAGACCTTGAGCGCTACTGGGAGAACTCCCTCACCAATAATTCTTAAAGTAACCTATAAATTAAAAGCATATCACTCTTTCCTCTAGCATTTCACTTTTAGAAGTGGTTTACTTTTGCAGTGCACAGCTGAAATGGCAGCTTTTGGTTAGTCCTTGCCTTTAGTCACAGAGATGTATTATTTAAGTATAAATCCATTCACATGTGAAGTGGTATCGTGTGTCTAAGCTGTTGGGAAGTGATCACTGTTTATCTTGTCACAGAAACTTCTTACCCTTTCTGCAGGCTTCACCTGACCACCCCCACCTCCCCTTCCCCGAGCCCCAGCCCCTCTCTCCCCATTTCATGTGTGTGGTGGCCTCTCAAGCAGAGAAGGCATGAAAGCAAAGAAATCCCAGTTGCATTCTGGTAAAGGAACAGACCACCTCTGTGATGGGGCACCTGGGCACATAGGTCAGCAGTATATTTTGAGAATGTGGATTACCTGTGGTGGGGCTGCAGTTCACATTCCCATATGACAGGGGATGGGATAATGCTATCTGGTACCTCTGGCTGTGGCACCACTATCGCTTTTCTACTAAAGTTCAGACGGTAATTTTAAACCATGGGAAAATATTTTTTCTCTTTAAAGAGTATTGTTAGCGGCTTGAATTCTCCTCCCTTGTTCCTTTGCTGAGTGCATCAGCCCTCGATCAGACTGAGGGGAGCCCAGGACTCACCGGGTGGTGTGGGAGGGGACTGCCCACTGCTGGGGTGAATGCAGGGGACAGAGGGGATTGGCATTGCTGTTCTTCTGGGCTTGACTCATCTGACTGTGCTGGTCTGTGTTCTTGAGGGCAGGAATGCAACAGACACTTTCTGCGTTATTCTTGGATCAAATTAACCAACATTTCAGAAGAGGACTTTCACAAATTCACAAATTACGGTTAGGTCAAGAAAACACTAATTGCCTGCAATTTTCCTTCCACCCCTTCTCACCTCCCAGCATATCTGTGTTCCTTCACTGAATAATATTCCACCTCTCTGGAAATGCAGTCAAATGCCTGTATGAATATCAGTGGAAGTGTCATTACAGTAAAAATGCTTAATGTGTTATGTACTGCCAGGTGTTATTGGCACAGGGGGGAAATCTGCACTTTAACAGATCCTTGACTTAAAAAGGTAGTGAAAATGATGCCTGGTATCTTAGGGTTAGTTGTTTTTTTGTTTTTTTTTTTTTTTTCAAATGGAAAAGCTATCCTGGATCTCTTATGAACAATGCACAGTCACTATAAAGTACTTGCATTTCAATAGCAAGTTGTTTTTTTTTTCTCTCAGTGCTGGGTTGAGGGATATCTGATAATGCAGTCCAGAGTGGAAAAACCTTGAAAACTTGAGCTGTTAAAATAAAACATAATGTACAGTGTTGTATCAAAAGATAAGGCTACAAAGGTGTGGTGCTTATTTTTGTGGGTTTTTCTTTTCTAGAGGCAAGAGGTGGGTTTGACTAAGAGCAGGGAGCGGGGTGGAGGCAAATTTGTTGCTGGTGGAATTGTGCTTGTGATGAGCGCATGCTACCAGGCCATAGATCCATTTCTGTTTGTTAGAAATATTAGGTCTCTCCTAGAAGATCATGAGTGATAGTAGGAAGCAACTTGTGAGATTAATGTAGTGCCTTTTTGAAGCTTTCTGCCTTTTTTTTTATGCTACCAGGCCATAGATCCATTTCTGTTTGTTAGAAATATTAGGTCTCTCCTAGAAGATCATGAGTGATAGTAGGAAGCAACTTGTGAGATTAATGTAGTGCCTTTTTGAAGCTTTCTGCCTTTTTTTTTTCTGAGCTCCTGGGAGCTGCTTCCACCCAACACCGCTCCAGTCCTGGGGAGGGTAAGGAAATCCCCGCCTGCAGCCGGGTGTGTGCCGGGCGTGGTGTTGCCCTTACATTAAAAACAAACCTCCAAAAAAACCCCAACAAAACCAGAGCTTGTGCAGCTTCAAAGGAAAGGCAGGGCTGCAGGCGAGGGTATGCTGAGAATCTGACCCTGGGAGCACAAAGCCAAAAGGGCAGCGGCAGGAGCAGGTTACGGCCATCCCAGCACGGTGGCTGTCAAGCTGTTTGTTCAGTTGCAGTTTAATTAAAAGCTGGGGTGGTTGCAGCCACATTGTTGTTTATTTATTTATGCTGGTAGAAGCTCTTCTCTTTAGGAAAGTTTATGTTTCTTAAAGGGAAGGGAAGTGGTTTGAGTGTTGAAGAAGCCTTTCTAAAGAATAGCTTGTGGCATTGTCTGCTCTCCAAGGACCTCAGTCCCATCTTCTTTGGTGGGCATGGTCCAATGATAATCTCACAGATACAAAACTGACAGTACTGCTGTTTAGCTAGAATTAATTAGTATAGTATTGTAGAAATACTCAGGTTGGAAAAGACCCTTAAGATGACTGAGGTCAGTCCTTAACCTGCACTGCCAAGTCCACCAGTAATCCATGCTCCTAAGTGCTTCATCTGCACCCATGTTAAATACCTCCATCACTTCCCCGGGTAGCCTGTTCCAATGCTGGACAACCCTGTAGGTGAAGAAAGCTTTCCTAAAAGCCAGTCTAAACCTCTCCTGGAGCAACTTGAGACCATTTCCTCTTTTTTGTTAGGAGTATCTCCTTCTACTAGAAACTAGAGATCTAGGAAATGCTCTTTCTTGGTGAGGGAATGTTGGTTGATTCAGTTTTCTTTCTCTGGTGCAGATGCTAGGCCAAAGCTCACCCTCTGCCATTTGTGTCCCTGCCTTATCACTGCTGTTTCTGTTCTAGAAAGGTGGAAGACAAATCCAGATATCTGTGTGATCCAGTTAGATCTGGGCAGGCACAAACATTCCCAAAAATGTGATAAAGTGGTGGAATTTTTTTCCAAGGGGTAGACTGCTGTCAATCCATTCATATAAGAGAATTTTTAGATATATTGTTTCTTTGCACCAAGGCCTGTGATCTTGGTGACATTCATGGCTTGACTTTTTTGTGAGGTTTTCAATTAGAATATTGCATTAAAATTCTGCTGTCTTTAATGATCCTTACGTGGAAAGTACAGGCAGGTAATTACATGTAATTTTCATGGTTTTTTTTTTTTTCTGAGATAGACAACAATCTTCACATATACTGGGATGAGTGACACGGAACAATCTTTCATCGAGTATGCTTTAATTAATACAAATGTTAACTAGTCTTACAAATAAGTCTCATTTAAATGTCAAACATTTGTTATTCTTTGCCTATGAGTAATTTTTCTTGCTTGCATATGTGTGAATTAAGCATATGTTTTGAAGCCATTAAGTATCCGAGGTCACAACTAAAAATAGGGAGTGTACATTGTTTGCCATCAAGGGTAAAAGAAATTCTTGATTGCAGACACTTTCTTGCTGCGTGGTTTTCAAGGGAGAGAGTAGTGCTCTGAAGCATTTTTGTGGTGCTATAGGTCCTTCCTGAATGCTGGAGTTCATAGGTTAGGGAAGAATTTTTTACTTTTCATTACAAATTTCCTTGTTTGTACGGTGTGCACCAGAACCATCACTGTATGGGTGTCATTCCCAGCTGCAGAGCTGTGAATCCAGATATGCCACTTTAAAAAGGATGAGTGACAAGGCAGAGTCCTTCTGTTTGCTTTCCCTCTGTATTCACCAGTGTATTTAGCCCATTGCCAAATGATCAGCAAAGAGGTAGTTAAAAGCCTTTGCATTTCAATAGTCTTTCTGTGGAAATGAGTGGCAGCAGTTGGAGCCCTGCAAACCTGTGTTGTCTTGAACTCCTATTCCCTGGTGGTGTTGCTCCAGTGTCACGGTGACCAGAGGAGCCTGCCCTGCTGCAAGGTGACACAGAGCAGCTCTTCTGCTGCCGGGGTGTTCAATCTTAGGTAGGACAGGCTGCTTCAGCCTGTCACTGCTCGTGGGAATACTTAGAAAGGTTACTGGTTATTGGTCAGGATGTTTGGAGCAGTCTCTGTTGGGGATACTTGGAAAAGTCCTTGTTGGGGATCCCCAGAGAAGTCCTCAGTAGGGACACTTGAAAAAGTCCTGGCGTGACCAATTCTCGAAGCTATTTCTCTGGAATGGATGTTGGTTTTATTTCCTTCAGGAATCTCTCACTTGCAGCTTTTGCTATTTTAAGAGGTGGAAAGTGAGGTTTTCCTGTGGTGAAGGAGGTGAAAAATGAAGCTTTTGTAGGAAGCCACTAGGCAAGTGCCAAGATGCTGCTTTCCAGTTGTGCTTTAAGACTTTGTGCAGCTGCTGCTGCTGAGATGACTGGTTCATGAAAATGCTGCTGGAGCTGTAATTCTCTCAGAGCAGCCGTCTCATAAGCTTGGCCATGGGACTGTAAAAACACCCAAAGGATTGGGTGCAAGCTTGTTCTGCTACGAAGTCCATCCAGCACAGAAAGGTTGATTTGCAGAGCAAGCCAGGCAGTCGGATATGGAGTGTTTGGACCTACAAAACCCCTCATTGCTGCAAGCTCAGGAGAACTGGCTCTTGCCTGAGCTGGCTTTCCATGTCCTCTGTGGCATGACCATTGAAACTGCTGCATGAGGTGGAGGTGCAGGAACCAAGTAAGTGTCAGAGTTGGAAACTGGAAATGATGGTCTGCATCTAAGAATGCTACAGGGAGGAAGTCTCCAAATGTTGGCCTTTCCTGCAAAACTTTTCATATCCATTTACACTTTCCCATTGCACAGCATTTTCTGATTTTTTTCTCTTTGTGGAAGAGAATGAGACAGGGGGAGGGGGAAGCTGCAGGGAACAGCAGTCTGTGGAGGAGTGCAGAGGTTTAAAGTGTGGAGCAAGGCTGCCAAGAACAAGTGGACTGGTGCAGTTGTTTTGGAGCAGAGCTGCTCCCCAGACAGCCTGGCTGGGGGGAGACTGACCTGGCTAACCTCCTCCCCACTGCCTGAGCCTCTGCTTCCTCTGATGCTTGGTACTGGGACCTGGGAAGAGGCCTCTGATTGCTTTATTGCTGAGTTTAGGGCTACTTCTGGAGCTGTCTTGAGCACGATGCCTTTGAGGAGGGTTAGCCTGTGCTTTGTTTAGGCAATCTGTGCTTTGAGCAATAAAGAGCCTTAATTCTGCACTGAGAGTGCAAAACAGACACGAGGCCTGGAAAAGTCAGATATTTGAGTCAAGGAGTCCATCCTGGGCTGCTCAGTTCCTTTCAGAGGTAGGAAGAAAGTATTTCAGTGGTTCTAATTGCTTGCAATATCGTGGCCTTGGGTGACAACAGAAAAACAAAAAAACAAACAAACCCTAGATTTTTCTCCCCTGTAATGAAGGAAATGAAGAGTGGCCCCTTGGACTGTCCATAACCTCCCAGCTTGTCAGGGATGCTCTCTCAGATTCCACTGCCAGCCTGGGTTCCTGCCTTGAAGCACATCTGATTTATCTAATCTCTGGTAAAGCATCCTGAGTGATAAGGGATGTTTTTATTTCTCCATTCCTCCTTGTGCTTTCTGGGAGGCTGCAGTATTTCATACAAGCACAAAGCCACTCTTTTAGGCAGCAGTAGGCTTGTTAGCTACTTGAATCAGGTGCCCTGTCTTTCTCCAGGTTTTGTGCAGGACTGATCCCACTGGCAGCCATAAATAACAGCAGTTCCCTGTTGTGCAGATGGAGATATTCAGTGGTCCTTGCTTGGATGCAGAGAGCCAGCCCTGGGGGTTGCCCACCCTTTGGTTTCCGATGGCTGCATTGAAATTTTGGTGACATGGTTCTGTTTGTATCGCTCAGAGCTTGGTGTGTATCAGGGTGGCTGTTGAGCTCTAAATTGCCATCCCTTGAGCTGGGATTGCAAGCTGATCACTCTGCAGAGCTGCCAGAATGTGCCTGTGACCTGCTCTGGGATGGACTTTAGCACCTGCCAGGCTCTGAAGTTGTGCTTGTGGGGCCAGGCTGGAGCTGCTCCCTCAGCCTGAGCCTTCCCCAGAGCCAAGCCAGCAAAACGGGTTCAAACAGGCTGCTGCTGCTAATCTGCTTAATGTCTGGACACGAAATAACACATCACAGTCTGCTGCTGCTGCTGGTGGGAAACAGGGCTCTTATCACTGCTGGTTTCAAGTGCCTGCTCACGCTGCCAAAACAGATACAATTCGAGTCACAGAGCTGATCTGATGAAATGAAAATTAAAAATTGGGCTTTAAAATTTATTTATTTATTTGTTTGTTTGTTTTTATTTAAAACAAGTCATCCTTTTCTCAAAAGGGTTGAAATCCTCCAAGAAAGTCTCCAGCCTATCCTCACCCTTTAGCTGTGGTTTGTTTGATGCTTTTCAGTCTCTTTTTGTGGTGTGTCCCTCTGGTTCCTCTCTGAGGGAGTGAATGCAATGCTGGGAAGAAGGAAGAGCACGTGCTGCTTTTCCAGCTCTGTTCTCACATGCTTCCAGGACTGGGAGGTGGAGGAACAGGAGCCTCCCAAGGTGTGTCCTTGCTGCAGTACATAGCCAGGTCTGTGGGTTTGGTGCCTGCTCCTGGTGTTTGTTTGCTCTCTCCTGTGCAGTTCCTTCTGTCTGAGGCATAGCTTCACTGCAGGAACATGCTGTGCATCACTGTTCTTGGTGGCAGGAGCACGGTGGAGGTGGTGAACACGTGTGTATGCTGGTGTGATGGCATCAGAGCAAAGATAGAAGGGGCTGTTTCTTCCTTGGCTGCACTGGCATTGTTCTGGTGATGTGACTTGTGTGTGTTCAGACAAGGGTTTGGGCAGAAAGTGGCATTTTTGGGGATGGTTGGCCCAGTGGAAGAAGTTGCTGTTCCCTGCAGAGTGGGACCAGCTCATTAGTGTCTCCACTGATCTGCCAGTGGAGCACAGGTTGCCTGGATAAACTCTTCATCTTCCCTGGCCAGAGCCAGCAGTCAACTTGCTGGGGCAGAAGTCTGTATTTTGTTATAAAGGGAGGAACAGGCATTTGTGATTTTGTTTGTTTAAATATGTATTCTTGAAATGAAAGTAAAGCATAAAACAGCAGCAAAAGAAGGCAGAGAAGCAGCAAGGAATGAACATGTGAAGGAGGAAGAACATCAGCAAACGAGTCTAGAAGAGATGAAAATGCAGACAGGATCTAAGAAATAACTGCAAGGCAAAGGCAAGGTCAGACATGGCTTTCCTTGAGCACAGGGTATCCAGACCCTCTCTCCAGGCAGCTGTGGCAGCACTGCAGGATCCATCTGCCTTGGAGGTAGTGGGTGATCTCCTGGGTCAGGGTCCAGCCTCCTAACTCTCCTTGCATCAGCAGGGGTGTAGTTTGAGAAAAGACCACTTGCTGAGCATTAGACAAGAGACCAGCAATACAGCTGTGATCTCTTCAGTGAAAGAGTTCAGTGGATCTTTTCTTTTGCTTGCATTTGAAAAAATAAGGATGAGAAACCTTTTCTGAAGCATCTTGGTCTTTTCAAAGCCTACAGAAGATTTATTTTTGCCTGTTCCATCTATTTGAAAAGATGTGGGAAGATAGGTAGTGCTCCTCAGCACTCATCAATGTGTACTTGAGCTCTCTGTACAATAGCTAATGAGATTGCTATCAAAACCTAGTCAGTGATTTATACGAGGGTGGCTGCTAGCATCAGGCTTATGGATTGCTCTGGGATTTGAATAAAACTTTGTGTTTTTATAGGAAATTACTCTCCACGCTTTAATAAACAGCATTTCATTGTCAGAACTTAAGAATTTCCAACTTCTTCATCTGAGGGCAGCATTTCAGCACGTCACATCCTTATTTGTCTGTGATGTTCTGCTTCACTGACGCTGTCCCACTGTGGGGTGAAAAGCTTCAATATAAAAGCCCAAGGGCCTTTAAAAAGAAATCTCTTCTCATAAAACTATATTGCTTTCACACAAATGTGGAACACAAACAAACTTTTCCTTAGCAGCCACTTAGAACAAGTTTTTAATTGATAAGGGAATCACTTTTTTTTTCTCTCTCTTTTCTTTGAGAAATCCCAAAACCATCCTCTCTTATTCAGCTGTGTGGGGTGAGTTGTCATCTGCTGTTCTCAGGCTGAGTTCAAGGTTTTCTGGGAGCCATCTGAGGCTTTGGAGACCACTATGATTAATGTGTTCAATCTCACCTGTCCCTGTGGTTAGGAGCTGACCTTGGGCTCCCTGCTTTTATGGTGCCTGGGGTAATGGGGCTGTAAGCACTTTAGGAGTCTTTAAGCACTTCCACGGGAGAAATAACAATTAAGTGTTAAGCAGGAGAACATAGGCAAGTCTCTGGTGTGTGCATGCAGAAGGTGGGTTGAATTATTACAGCCTGAGGTGGGGCTGCTCTGCCTCAATGGACACCACTGCAGGATCTCATGCCCTTGGTTCAATTATTCTCTGGGCAGAAGCAGGGAGGGAAACAGCCCCTTGCACAGCTCCCACAGTCCCTTGTGTGTCCCTGTTTTAGCTGTAATATCTCCAGTCACTTGGGGATGAAAAACTTGACTTTATTTTGTGTCTGAACAGCAGCTCAGACAAGACTTGTCTGTCTGTGACTAGGCTTATAACACAAATGACAACTACATAATAATAATAATAATAATATTTAAGCAAAAGATTGCTAGCAGGATTAGGATTTCAATCTGGGTTTTTTTCCCAATTTTTCCTGGGGTTTTGTTGTTAGGTAAATGCTCATCGGCTCTGTCTGACTGCTTGTCACGCAGCATTTACAGAGATGGAGTCTTGTGCATTAGTTACATCTTTTTATAGAGGTTCGTGAGATGAAGCTGTGTAGCTGTTTCACTTCAGTAATGCTCTTTTCAATACTTCAGGGATTTTCTTTCCCACCATTTTTCCCTTCCTGTAGGACTGCCATTAATATGACTAGGAGCTTCAAAACAAGCCCAAAGATGTCCCTTTCTTTCAACTCTTTGGAGTGGAAAGAGGGAGTTTGAACCTTTTAAACTCAACAGATGTATTAATTTACTTTGCTGAGCTCAGGCTACCTGCCCTCCTCCAGAAGCAAGGTGCCAGATCTGGAACTGGATTTTAGGAGGGGCCTAAGAGGGAGTCTAAGGACCAGTGGCATTCCCAGTCCCTGGCCATGTCCTTCAGCTGTGGGACAAGGCTTTCTTCTCTCACCGACTTCTTTTGCTGAAGAGGTGGCCAGAGGGAGTTGGTGCTAGAGCTGGTCCAGGCCAGGGAAGGTTGAGCTTCTTCCACCTGGGAGAAGGAGTAGAGAGGCTGGTGGCTTGTGTTGATGTGGTTTTAGCCCCTTTGAGAAAATGAGAAAAACAGCAGTTGCTGGATTCTGGTTGTATTCCTGCTTTAGCTGAAATGGCCCTTTGCCCTGCTGCTTTCCGATTTTTTTTATGCCTCTTGTGCAAGTGTGGAAGTGACAGGGTTTTGGGAGAGTAGGTCTGTAATGTTGAAGTAATGTTGAATGTAATGTTCACAACAATGTTGAAGTGCTTCATACCCCTTGAAGGAAAATTCTTGTTGATAATGATGTTGACTGCTTTAGTGTTTTGGTGAATTATTTGCTCTATCAGTTGGCTAATGTCTGGTCTCAGACTTAAAGGAGGGACGGACCCATGTGGCAGCAAAAATATTGTGAGTGCTCCAGAGTGTTTTTATTTAGAGACTGGAGGCAGCCAGGACCCATTGTTGCTGTGTGTGGTATCCCCCAGCCCCTACCACTGCTTCTGTAATACCACCTTAGAGACTGCAACCAGTAATCCTGCACTTGCACTGGGGGTTTGTGTTCAGATTTTCCCTAGCAATTCTCTGAAGTAAGGGATGCAGGAAATTGCAGACCTAGCAATCCCAGTCTTGGGTCCTCTTGACCCTTTCAAAAATGGAACAAACATTGTCTGACGCGTTAAAACCTTCCCCCGCTGGGCAGCGTAGATGGGAAGCTGAGTGTGTTCAGCTTTTGCAGAGCTGAGCTGTTAAATTGATAGTGCCTGTAGTTACTGGCTACTCTGGTGAAGGGAGAGAAACATCTTAAATCTTTAAAGCTCTCGAGCCCATCCTTTCGTGCCATGCTGTGAGCATGTGTAACTGTATCAGAAGAAATCCTACCGGGATGTAGCCATGCCAAGATGTGCTTGCAGATCAAAGCCTTCTCCTACTGGGCATGAACCAGTGCCTGCCGTGGTCACTCATGGGCATCTTTCAAGGCTACTGAGGGCTGTTGTTCATGTACCTGGCTTTTGAAAGCATTGCATGTTTCAGAAAACCACAGTGATGTTGTAGTTGCTCCATTCACGCCATGGAGATCTCAAGGATTATTAGTTTCTGTGCTGAAATATTTTTTTCTAAAGTAACAGTGGATGGCATGTATGTCTGACCAGATCTGTTTTGAGCTCTGGGATGAGTGTGCTTTGTGCTTTCATTTTATTCAGATTCGGTTTAACTAATGAGAAGCACAAGTAAATGTTCTTTGTTGCCTAGAGGGAGAGTTTGAATGTGGATCATTAAGAAATGGGGTCAGATGAAGAAAAGAAAATACCACTGTCCCCAAACTGGAACTTGCAAACCCGTGCACTGTGCAACACCCCACGGAGCTGGAAATCTTCTGTCAATGCTCATATGACTGTGATGGTCTGCAGTGATGATAGCAGTGCCTGGCTCCAGGGGCTGTGCTATCCCTACTTGTCACAATCACTGTGTTTCAGAAGCCTGGATTGCATTTCCTCCCGGAGAGTTTGTCTGATTGATTGCCCACAGCTCATAACCATTTGAAAACGAGTTTGTTTTTAGTAGTAAACCTTTATGGCTCTTGCAAAGTGGGTCTTCACAGTCTGTTTGGGGCAGAACAGCTTCACCTAACCTCTGGTTTGGGAAGAATGCCAGCCCACAGGGAGGTAAGACAAGGTTATCAGGAAATGGGGAAATGAAAGGTTTTTCTTGCGCTTAACACTTACTGTGAGCTGAAAAGTCACAGCTTGGCAAAATATATGTTTCTCCAAATTCTGAAAAAAAAAAAAAATGAATTAATGTAGCTGTAAGTTATGTGAAATGAAATCCAAAGGAATTAATTAGAATTCTGAACCATATGGTCATGTGAATCTGGAGACCCACACAACTGCGTTTTCATATCTGATGTTGACACATTAAAATTCATCAGTTTGCAGGCAGAGTTGTCTTAGTTAATTTAACTAATACCATAACATTCCTGAGATGCATCATTACACCTCATAATGTAAACATAAACCAGGATGATTAGTGGAGAACCACTCGCTTCAAAGAATTAATATAGCTGAAAAACTGCTTACAATTTAGAAGAATTAAAAAAAGATGCTAAATACGTCTCCTTATGCCCCTTGTTAAAGCCAGACCTTTATCAGTTCACACAGTACCTGATTTCTGATGGTGCATAAACACTTGTTTCTGTACCATTGAGGTGCTTGTGTGTTTGGGGCTGCCATGAACATTCTGAAATGAGAGTTTTAAGGAAGAGGTTGTTCAGTTTGTTGAACTGAATTGTCTCCTTGGCTCCAAAAATTTCCCAATGCAAGCTGCCCCTTGCCATGCCTTGGAAGGAAGAAATAATGCTCTCAGGGAGAGAGAAGTCAGCATTTCAGCTGAGATGCTGACCAGTGGTTTGGCTGCACTGTGGTGGGAAGCAAAGCCTGGCCCACCTCTGTTGTCTTTAAGCAGGTCCAGGTTGGACCTTCCTGTTGGTGTCTGATTTTTGGCATAGGGAGGTGCAAGAGGTTCAACTCTCCTCTCATGCACAGGTTCAGCTGGAGACTCTCCTTGGAGGTGATGTGTGTCACAGGAGAACCTTCTGGCTTCAGGAGGTTAATACATTCTTGATGTCTGCTTAGACACTGGGTTTTTTCCCCCTGGTGATTACTTGTTGTGTTATATGTCTTATATGTCTGTGATGTATGCATGTACCAAGAGGCAGAACACACTCCTTGTGATTACAGATGTCAGCTTGCAGACTTGGGTGGCTGGCAACAAAAATGTTCATGGGGATTTGAAGATTGTTTTCAAAACCTCTCCATCTGTGTGCACAGCTTGGGGCTGCATTGGTCACAGGCTGACCAAGGGACACCAGTTCAGGGGAGCACTGATTGTGCTTCAGAGTTTCATGTCATCCTCTGTCAGCTCCACCTTCATTTGGAAATCCTGTCCTTGTGAGCAAGATCAGCTACTTTGGACCTCCTCCACTTCATGGAAAACAATGTGCAAAGCAGATGTGCTCTTGTGGTTGCCTGCTTTGTTGGTAGGGGTCTGGGACCAGCCTCAGACAGAGCAGTAGTCCTGGGAGGACTGGGCTTAGCACGAAATGTGCAGACGTCAATAACAGGCCTCAAACGAACCAATTGATTTGAAAATTGTGATATTGACTGGTGAACCACTGTTACTAATTGGTTAGGCAGCAACAGGATGTGAGTCTTTCAGGGGTCATTTAGCTCATCTCTCCACCCTAAGGCAAGACCACCTCATATATAAATAGGTGTTTTTATAGCCTGGTTTTAAAACCTCCACAGACGGCAATTCCATAACCTCAGCGGGCTGTGGCTTCCAGTGTGGCACTGTCATTCCCAACTGGAAGGCTTTTTCTAACCTCTAACCTAGATCTTTATCACTACAGTTTAGATCTGATTTTGCCAGGTCCAGTATGCTGAGGGAAAGGAGAACGGGTTATTCTTTCCACCTACTTGTCATGTATTTCAGCTATAGTTATCATGTCTGTTCTCAGTCTTCACTAGACTAAACAACCTAGTTCCTTCAGTCATCCTTTGTAGGTCATGTTTTCTAGGCTGCAGAGAAGTCTTGTTCCCCAGTGGACTGTCAAATCAATGTGCTTCCTTTTTTGAAGTGTTATGCCCCAAACCAGCTGGCTTTGTGAGGGCAATGCTAAGCAGAGGGGGAGGAGCTGGGGCTGCTGGCCACCAGGAGCTCAGTGTGCCCATATCTGTGGGGAGCAATAAAGCCCTTGAGAAAGGCATCCTAATGGCAGACATGCTTCATGGCCTGCCCTCAGAGAGGGAGAAACCACCTTGGCACAGGGGCTGGTGGCTTTGAGGTTCTCACATGCCCAAATGGGTTGTTGGGGCAGGGTTTGCAGCCTGGGATGAGTTTCTTGACAGGGCTACTGGGTCTTGGAAGTATCCAGGAGCAGGTTCTTGCTTTTGTAGTCCTGAATTCCATTTAGATTGTTACTAACTTTTGTATCAAGCAGAAATACATGAAAAAGAGGAGGCTGAGGGAAGGGAGTGGAGTACTTAGTTCCTCCCCTTGGCTCATCCAGCGAGCTACCCGGGTTTCCAGAGAGCCACTCAAGATGTGCTCTTTAAAAACTTGGCAGGTTGCCATTGCTTTTGGAATTAATATTTATTTTTCTTTGCTCCTAGTGCTTCAGCTGATTTCATAAGAAACTGTTGGAGTGGGGGCAGGGGGAATACCTTGTGCAGTGAAATCAAACCAAGGGACCATCCTTATTTCCTTAGTGTGACATGAGTTGAGGGACCTCCTCTGCCCTGGAATTGCAGTTTATGCTTAGGCTCAAAATACACCTTACAGGGTGGCAGGGAAGGGTACAGCTACCCAGCATGTGTTCTTCAGTGGCAAAACCAGTTGCTTACCAGTCTCTCCTTCCTTGCCACAAGTCTACTTGTCCTAGTCCAGGAATTCCAGCATCAAAGTCAAGCCAACTCCTACACTCACACTTGGAATAAAGAATAAAACAAAGCAAGCTCCCAAAACATGGCCAACAGGTACCTTGCAGCCAAGCCACTTGCCCAAAGCAAGGCATCGAGCCCATGTCCCAACTGGCATTACCTGTGGCAAAGGAATGACTAAAGGGGCCCTCCAGCCTTTTTCCCAGAGCTTAGGATCACACCCCTGTGCATTTTTCTCTCTGCTTGTTCATGGGTGCCGCTTCCCCGTGCTCTCCCCTCCCTGAACCAGTGGGCAGGGTGCCAGCCCTGGAGTTGTGCAAGCTCTCAGCCTTTGGAGGCTGCCAGGCTCAGCAATGGTGCAAGAGGACACAGGGCTCTTGCAGCATTTGGAGGTGATAATCCTCATTTCCCATTTTTTTCCCCCCAGTTCTGGCAACAGTTGTAAAAGATGGAAGATAATTACCCTGTGAAACAGATTTGATTTCCTACCAGGTCTTTTGTCTCTGCCAGAGACTTCTAAAACTTGAGGGTTTTGGAGGGAGAATTTCTTAACACATGACTGATCATTCAGCAGTCCACGTGTGGATTTGACCTTGGAGTGTTTATACAGACTCGGTGGAGCTGCTGAATACAAATATTTTTTTTTTCCTTCCTCTGTATTTGCAAAACATTTGGGTCTCGCTCATCTGCTGTGCTGCCATTTGGAGCTGCACAGGCTGACACGCCGTTTGTTCCCCTGCCACTCTGCAGGTTAAACACTAACCCGGCTGGGACACTCATTACTCGGGGAAGCATCTCTCTGAGCTTGAAACCAAGGCTCTGCTGCTAGACACAGCAAGATTTATGGCCTGCTGGATAAATTGGATTTAGCAGCGCTAAGGCAGTAATAAAATGATTGTATCAGATTGCAGTGTGTAAATGTGGGGGTGAGGGTCATGTGGGGCTCAAATACCTCCTGAACATACTCGCTTTTCTTGTATGTCCTCCTTCTCCTGTAAAACTGTCCTAAAGCAGTGAGAAAAAAACCAAAGCAGATAGGTTTGGAAAGAATCAATTCTGACTGGCTGACTTCAGAAGGATGCGTAATTTTAAAACAACAGCATTGTTTCTTTGAGGTTGAATTGGCTCAGAGCATTTCTTCTCCCCTTTTGTCCACCCCAAGGGAGAGGATTTTATTTTATTGCAAGTACAGGTCCAATCTGAGCAAAAAAAAAAAAGAAAAAAGTGTTTTGTTTTGTTTTTTTTTTCTTATTAAAGATTTTGAGGGAAACCTTCATGGGGAATTCAATCTGTGTGCTTAAATCTTTGAGAAATGGACTGTACTTTGGTGTGTGTTTCTTTCTCTGCTCCTTCACTGTCCCAGCTTGAAACACCTGTTACCCAAAACAGGGAGTAAACAGTAAGGAAAATTCTGGCAGTACAAGGAAAGGAGGATGGAATATCAACAGTCTTCCTAGCCTAGCCAGTATCCCACTGGGATTACTGTTGTGGCCTACAATTGTTTGTTTGTTGGGTTTGGATAGAAGATGAGATGTTACTGATGAAGCGCTGGATGAAGGCAGACCAAAGCTGTGGGGCAAGCTGGGCCAGCAGTGTAGGCACAATTGTTGATGCATTTGGAAAGGACAGGCCTATACCTGGTTTCAAAACTCGCTCTCAGTTGTTTGCTGTGCCTCTGTGCTACTCTGTTGCTGAGTGTGCCTCTCACTTGCTAAAATGGCTTTTGATCTGTATTTTGGGTTTAACTGCCCATTATTAGTGCACTCTCCCTGGCTGAGAAGGGTGGACCAACACCATATCCATATTGGAAGCTGGTCCTGTTTATTTCTGTCTTCTCAACTCAGGATTGATGTAGAGAGCTTCTTAGACATGGTTGTATGTTCCAGAGTTCCCTGGGAGGGGATGAGAATCAGCCAACTATGCACTGTGTGATCACTGGGATTAAGTGATCTCTTCCTGGGAAAAGATGATGGAGGGAGACCAATGTGTTGAGGGCATCATGATGAGGAGAGGTGTCTATTCCCTTCTGGGGCAAAGCAGCTGCCCTTCCATGTTCCATGTACTTCAGAGCCCCACATGCCCTCCATGAGCCTCCAGCCATGCAGGCTAACATGGTTTACATTAATATAGTCAATCCAAAGATTCGTTTTATAAGGGGAACTGGAGTGAGGGGAGCAGGTTACCTTTCTCCCTTCAACCAGTTTTCATTAAAATGATTTGGAGGGTGTGCCTGTACCTTGTCACGGAGTGCAACCCAGGGATGGATGGATGCCTGTGGGAATGAAGGCTGGAGCAGGGAATCCGGGCATAACGTAACCTCCTCCAGGGATAGTTGTGTGTCAGGACTTGTTCACTTGGCCACAGCACTATCCTGCTCTACTCGCTTGAGATCTGCCCAGCATTGCTCTTGGTTCTCCCTGCCACACCTTCCGCAGGCAGCAGATAAGCGCTTTGCGGGGATGATGTAAGCTTTTCCATGTATCAGTGCTACAAAGTTGATTTTAGGGCAGCACACTTAAATTACATTCTATCTAATAGTAAAGGGTGCTTCTTGGATAGATTTCACTGACTGTCAGATTTTGTATAATCTAGAGAAACAATTGCTGTTCTGGGGAACAGGCGTTCCCAATACAAACGCAATGCTGAGTGAGAGTGGTTGACACCTTGGGTGCACAGGAGAGTTATTTACATTTTAGATATATGTGTATATATATGTGTGTATATATATGTTTACAGTGATAATAGTAATAGGAAATCAAACAATAGCAATAGTGGTTGCACTCTGAGAGAAGTGTGTCTGGACATTTTGTGGACACAGACATTTTCTGGCATTGACGATTATAGTTGGTAGAAACCCTGCTCGTTCCATTAAAAATAATGTTTGTAATTGGTCAGTTCAAAATTCACCAGTACAGATCATTGCTTTCCAGAAGCAGCATTTTATGCTTTTCATTGGACATTGCTTACAGCATCAGTGGACAGTGTAAGGAGAAAATGGGCTCATTAGATATGAACTTAATTGAGAGTGACATGACTGGGTATTAATATTAGTCTTGCCTCAGGCTTTTCCTTTCTTTTTCTTTTTTTTTTTTTTTTTAATACTCATACTAGTAGATACTGAACATGTCATGCATTTACTAAATTCCACGACAGTACCTTCAATAAAAGGCATAGATTTCCTTTTTTGTTTCTAAATGGAGATGCAGCATCTGATGTCCACCTCCTCCAGATGCAGGAGCAGCAAAGCAGAAGGGCAGGGCTCTGCCTGGCTCCAAGCACAGGTCACACTTGCTACCGGTGTGACCTTTTTGTTGGTATTTCTGTTTGCAGGAATCCGCGTTTGTGGTGGTTACGGTGGCTTATGGAATTTAACTTGGCATTTATTTTTCTGAGGAATGGTCTGGTGACAAGAAGCTGACAGAGATTTCTTTGGGGCCCTGTCCCTGAGCACTCCTACCTGTTTCCCCTCCCCCCCTGAAATATGCTTGGGAGAAGAATCAAATTGTGAGATGAAATGGAGGGGTCCATTTTCACTGGGAACAGGAGAGGCAGGCATGGAAGGCGGGGGGGACGCGGGGCTCCGATTGGCGCGGAGGGAGGCGCTGGTTCGGATAAATAGCAGGATGCGCTCCTTTGTGCTGGAGAGCTCTCCGTGCAAGGCAGAGCAAAAATGCCGGGTGTGCTGCTGTCACAATTCAACCGATTCTACTCCTTTTGGTACCGGAGCTTTCCTTTCAGGGCAGGGTTCTTTCCCCGCCGCCTTTCCCCGTCCCTGCGGGGCAGGCGCGGGTGCCGCTCTCAGGGCGGTGCGGCTGCCCGGTGCCTGGCTCCGTGCGCTCTCCTCCCGGCCGGGGTGAACAATTATCGGAACGGTTTGTCTCACAAGTCAGTGCCGTCTGTGCAGGGCGCCTTGTTTGCCGAACAAAAGGATTTGGAGGGGATGAGGGGCTGTGGCTTTAAAAAAACCCCGTTGAGTGGAAGAAAGGATGCTGTCACCTGCTTCTAACTGCACACGGAGCATTGTTCCCTCCTGAAACGTTCAGCATCACTTTTACTACCTGCAGCCATGCCAGAGCCTGGCAGCGTGGTTTTTGATTGGGGGATGGGGTAATAGACTCAGTCATTCTGCCTGCTGCTGATACATTTTTTGTTTGTTTGTTTATAGATATTTTACAGGGTCTCGTATCACAGTTTTGTCTCCTGGGTAATTAAGCTGAATTATTGAAGGCCCTGAAATTAACACTGTCATTTTTAATAATTAAAATAAATCTCAGCCTGTTTCTCAAGTTAGGTTATTTCCTCTTTCTGATTTTGAAGGGGTGTGTGAACTTGTTTGAAAGAATGTGAGCACTCAGGTAGCTTGGTTTTCAAATTTTGTTAAACAAAAATGTGGGGAAAAACCCTAGATCCAGGTAAGGTCTTTTAAAACATCTGAGCTTTAAAAGAAAAGAGAACAGTAGGTGGGAAAAGTTCAGAGTATGGTAAGCACTGCTGATCAGAATTCTTCCTGGTCAAGTATTAGAGAATAAGAGTTTCTTGAAGTTTATTCTGGAGCAGGAAAGGAGCTTTAAAAACATATTTTTATTTTTTTCTTTTAGATTGTAACACTGGCAACAAAATTTTTACTGGCCTGATTATGTGTGTGTAGGTTTTAAATTTTTTTTTTCTTCAAACATTCAAATTTCTTTTGTCATTACTTCATTTTTTAGTATTTCTTTATTCAATATTGGAATTTCCTATTTGCTGTGGATTTGGGAATCCTCCTCCTTTGCTGTCTGGGAAATCCTCAGTGGTGAATTTCCAGGGGGCTGATTTGGTTAACCCCAGTGTTAACACCAAGGTCCTGGCCTTTGTTCCCTTGTTCTGGGTCAACTGTACCCAACCTCATGTCTATGAATCACTCAGGCTTCTTTCTCTTGACAAGGATATACAAAATCTGGCTCTTACTTTTCTGTACCAAGTCCTATAATTTCTTGCAGGATCAAGAGCTGTAAGCATGGATTGTGACATCCACATGTTTTTGGAGCTGCAGCAATGATAGGACCTGCTCCCCACGGGAATGGCCAAATTGGAACTGAGACACTGACATCCCATCAGTGCTGCTGCCTGTTGGGAGTGAGCATTTTGTGCCAGTAAAGGAGCAACTGGAGTTAGAACAATGTTGGGAGTGAGCATTTTGTGCCAGTAAAGGAGCAATTGGAGTCAGAACAATGGCCAGGAGCAGTCAGAGGGTAGTTCAGGCTGGAAAAGGCCACAGGAAACCTTTTCTTCAACATGGTGCTCATAGCAGGGTTGTTCATGAGATCAGAGGAGGTTCTGTTGGGTCTGGAGATCATGCAGCCTCTCAGGTCAGTCTGGACTGAGGGAATGAGGAAGCTCCTCAGGCCAGTAAGTCTTTCTGTGTCTCTGCTTGTGCATGTGCCAGTGTCTAAAGCCACAGAGGAGGTCACAGGTGCATTAGGACAGCTGGAGAACAGGAGGAGTGGCTCCAGGCCCAGCAAATTTAACTGGTTGTCTGTGCACACCCAACGCTTTTTATTGATAAGAAAATTGTTGCATTTCCTTGGCAACAGTGTTATGGCAACAGCTGACTTCCAGTTTGCAGACTGAAGGTAAAGGAGAGGAGGTGGTGGAGAGCCTGGCATTGGCCAGGGCTAGGGCTGGGGCCAAGGGGCTGTTTTTTCTAAGGAGAGGAATATGAGCCATGATCTCCAGTTGCTGCATGAGGCTCCAGCACTGCTCTCAAAGCTGCTGGCTGCTGCATGCTGCCCAAGGAAGGGCTCGAGGATGTGGCTTTGCCTTGCGAAACATCAGCAGCTCTTCAGCTTCTGCCCGGTCACCACATGAAAGAGAGGAGCTGGTGTGTGGTTAAGGCACTGGATTGGGCCTCGTGGGGCTGGGATTGGCCACAGACTTCTGGTGTGACCTTAGGCAAGTCACTTAGCTTCTCTGTGTCTGGGTTGCCACTGGCGAAATGGGGATAGCAAGGTTTGCTCCACTCAGCATGTCCAGCTGAATTATGCACTCTTTGGGAAATGTTGGCTTTCCTGGGAACTGCAGGACAGGGCTTCAGGCTCTGCTCTGGGTTGTCTGGGTGCTGCTGTCACAGCCAGCTCCAAGGCTGATATGCTCAGGTAGACCAGTGCTTTATAAATAAGGAATTTTGCCTCAGGAGCCAGGAGGACACAGCTCCTGAGGATTGCCACCAACCAGCAGGGTTGGGTGGGCTGAAAGGTGGGGTGCCTGGTCCCCAGCTTTAGGCAAGGTACAGGGACTGTCTCTCCTCTAGCCCTGCAGAAGGAAGCCCTGCTCCCTTACCTCTCCACAGCTCTGCTGTTTGCTTTCTGAGTTCTCAGAGCCTCTGTCCTCCCTGCAGAAGCAGAAACACCAGCTTATCCCATCTGGGCTCCTGCATGGCAATGAAGGGCTCAGACCTGCCTGGAAGTGGTTTCAGCATCTCACTTGGAGGACTTCTTTGGTCTGACTTTTCCAAGCTCGGGGGGAAAATGTGCTGTTAGAATACACTGGAGGTGCCCATCTCCAAAGCATTTGCAGTTCCTGTGTCCTTGCTCCATCTTACTTTCATTTATTGTGCCTGACCATTTACATGAAAATAAGCAGTATTCTCGAATAATGCTCTTTTTAAAGCATATAATTTAAAGCTTTTAATCTTTGTCTACCTTCTGGCCTGCATTCCCTTTCATTCCCTCTCAGAGGAATGGGTGAAATAGGCGATCACTCAGGCTGTGTGCGTTTCTGGGGAGTATTCACTACAGCATCTCCCAAATCACTTGCAAAGAAGCATTTTAGCATTCTGATGCCAAGCCGGTACTTCAGAGAGCTCCTTCAAATGAAATGTTTGGTGAATCCGTTTTCACATCTCTTAAAAGTGTGGGAAGATTTTTTTTTAATTTGAAAATCTGGTTTGGGCCCTTGCTAATTTTCAGGAAAGACTGATGGAAGGATTATGACCAGCCCTAATTTTGCAAATGAGGTAAGGGAGCAAAGCTTGTATAATAAAACCACAGGATAATGTGTCAGCTTGTGCCCTTTCTTCACTCACTGGCTGGATACAATTTATTTGTAATGATGTGTGAACTTTTCTTCAAGTGAATTCTGGAATATATTTTGCCAAAGGAAAGAAATCTCAGGACTACCAGATCTCATGATATCTCCCTGCTGTTTGGGGCATGCAAATTATGGGCAAGTTTCTATTGTGTTAAGTTCCCACAAGCCTAAACCAAATCCTTAAGGAGAAGCCAATGGGAAAGACATTTCCCAAGAACTGCAGGACCTTTTTTTTCCTTTTAGCCTTGCAAAAAGTCTTGGATTTGTCTTGTTGGGTTTTTTGTTGTTTTTTACTTTTAATGAGCAGCAATATTAGCTAAGATTCCTGCTCTTAGGAACACAAGGCATAAACTTTCCCATTGCTGTGTGGGCACGTCATGTGAGCAAGGAGTGGTGGATTCAATCCATTGGGATTCAGTGCTCTCACTATTTTCATATTGATGTCTTTGAACTGAGTACTGGATGCTGGGCAGATGAGAGCCTGGGTGCCTGCAGGAGGGGCTGAGGGAGTGCCCTGGGGCAGATAGAGGGCAGCGGGGCTGGGAGGTGCAGGGCACGGGGCTGATGTGCAGACAGGCACTGCAAGGGCAGGTTTGGTGTTTCTCAGGGGCTGTGATGGCAGGGAAAAAGCCTTGCTCTGGGATCACACTCACCAGTACTGGAAAAGCCTGACTGTTTTGTCCTGCCTATCTCCCCAGTGCTCACTTTGAATTGGCCCTCTAATGTCTGTTGTTCTCCCAGAAGGTTGCTTTTCCAAACTGGTGATCCCCGATCTGTTTGATATCTGGCACTGTTGTTGTTTTCTTGGATTCCAAGTGCTTCATCCCTTTGCAAGTCTAGAAACCAGGCATGAATTGTTTGCCCAATATCTTTTCCTCAGGTAACTTAGCTTTAGGTGCTGCTGCCGCATTATGCAAGATAGGTGGGGACAGTCTTCTTTCTGCCAGCAGTGGAAGGGGAAAGTTGTTTTGCTAAGATAAAAGTGAGATTTTCTCCAATAGCTGGGTGCACAATATAACATCCCTTTCTTGACTTTGTTATCCTTGGCTCCTAGAGGTGGCTGGAGCTCTGATTTTGTGGGGAGGGTTGGGTGAATCAGACAGGGTTTTCAGAGTGCAGCATTTTTGACCAGGTTTTGGACAGATCCCTGTTCTCCAGGGGCGAGGGAAGGCACGAAATGGGCTCTGCACGCACCTGGGGCAGCACGCAGGGCTGCTGTGAGTGCTGGCAGTGCCAGCCCCTCCAGCTGCCATCCTGTCTGTGCTTCTGGGTAGGCATTACCCTCCCCTTGCCAGTGCCCTCCCTGTGCCCATCAGCTGAGATGCCGCTCCCGGCCCGTGTCCTTGTGCCGTTCCCCTGGGCAGATCACCCCAGGGGTTTGCTGTTGTTGGGGCTGCCACTGGCTGCCTGCTGCCTGTGTCTGCACGGCAGACGTCTTCCCCAGATGCCAGCCAGGCTGTGAGTGCTAAAATTAGAGCGGTGGTTGTGGCTCCCCGAGGGGCGATGGTGGCACGTGCGTGGCCGTGGGGCTGCGCGCTCCCCACTGCGGCAGCGGCGTGGGCAGGGCTCCCTGCCTGCAGCCTGGAAGGGCCTGGCAGCTGCCCCTGCCTCAGTGACACCCAGCACACTGATGGGCTGAATGAAATAAAATGTTTTGTGCCCTCATGCCACAGATTTGCTGACAATTTGGGGCTGAGAGGGAAGAGGGCGAAGAGTTAAATTTTGTATCTGTTCTTTCTTGTCCTTGGTGATGTCATTTATGGGCAAACCCACAGATAAGTGTAATATGTGTGCATCGTTTTAGTATCATTATTTCTAATTCATGAAAGGTTTTAAAAAGTCAAGGATGACCCAGTAGCTGTGGTAAACTCCCTGTAATAAACTTTCCAAGGGCCTTTTGTACTGAAGGTCCCATGGCTTTTCTGGTGATTGGAAATCCATTGAGTCAGAGTAAAGAACCTTGACAAGTAGTTTCATGGAAACAAGAGAATATTTGTAAAATATTTGGTTTGTTTTTTTTTTTTTTTTTTAAGTTTGTCCCTGAACCTGTGGTTCTGGTGTCTGTTTATTTGAATCTTTAAAACAATGACAGTAAAAGCAAAATAATCCAAAGAGCCAATCTTTGCCCTTTGTCCACTGTCTAAATTAAAAGTAATTACCAAGAGCAAAAGTATTTGTGCTTCACGATATGAGAACTGAGTTTTCCAACTGAGGAATCGTGAGATTGTGAAGAAAATTCAGTTCAAGGATGAGCCCAATTTGGAGTCTGTTAAGTAGTGTCTGTCATCTTCCCTTCTTCAGTCAAGCTGTATTAATCTGTCTGAAAGCTCATATTCCCAAGGGCCACTCAGTGCTTGCTATACTGTGGCAGTGACCTGAAGGAGAGTGTTTTACTTCTGTTATTTTAAAGAAAAGCTGAAACTAAATTTTTTGGCTAAGCAAAAACAGCAGTGAAACCAGCAGATGAGTGCTAGAAAATCCTAAGCCAAAAGGCACTTTTATCCATTGCCTCCATCCCAGACATGCCCATCTCTGTATGTGATCATGCTTGTCCAAAAGACCCATTACCCCTTTGTAGGTGCGCAGCTCATCTGGTAATAATGAGACATGGGTATTCAAGGTGTCTGAATTCATCTCTGAGGTCATTTCAGATGACTCCAGGAGAATTAAAACAGGACTGAATTTGCTCCTGAATCTTTGCGTTTGCAAATTAATTTCTGTGAAATCTATTTTTAATTATGCTGTACCTAATTATACCAGATTTACTATCACAAGGGAGAAATGCTCTAATGTCCAAAACATGCAATATTTTCTAATATCCAAAGTGGAGTGAGTATGGCCAGCCCCTTAGATCAGTTTTACACTGATGCTGTGTGTGATGGGGTGATGGGTATATCCAAAATGCACCAGGATAAGGACACAGGAGATCAGAAGGGACGTCTGGGGTTAGTGAATGTGGTCTTGTGCCATAGTGAGCACTCACACTTGACACTGCCTGCCTTAAATTTTTTTTTCCTGCTGCTTATATTGCAAGGCAAACTATATTCCTGAATCTCATACCTTCCTTTCTATTGTAAATGTCTTCAAATTTAGTCTGTGTTCACATTTTCATCTCTTTCAGTTGGTGAACATTTTGCTTTTCCTGCCATATTATTGCCCAAGGCAAATGCTGCCGAGTCCTGGAGGAACACAAGTCTGTCGGTGTGAATCCTGGGTTCTGCTATCATGATGTTGCTTTCATCCTAACAGCAACATCCAGCCTCATGAAATGTGCTGTGAATGTCATAGGCAGCCTTGCAAAATGAGCCCTTCAGCTCCCACCTGGGAACCTGTGCTAATGCATTCCTTTGGAACAAGGCCTATACGAGCACAGTCAAGGGCACCTTAAAATTCCCACTTGGTTGGTACATTTATTGAGAAACATATTTGGGGCAGCTCACAAAAAGGTAATGTAACTCCTGTGGTGTGCTGCTGTGCCTGGCAGCTCTGTGCTCAGTGCTTCTACCTGTGCTGGTGAGCAGGACACGGCCCTGCCCTGTGGGCTATGCCAGGCAAGGGAGGAGTGCCAGGGAGAAGAAAACCTGCTGCCTGAAGTGTGAGGCTTGAGAGTAGGCGAGGAAGATGCTGCTCATGGCGTGCTGAAGGCTTGTGATGCACACCTCTGATCCAGAAAAGCATATGGAAGTATGATTGACTCTAGGCAATGGCTGTTTATCATTCCTCAGGTTATTGGGCTGTTCAGCCAGGGTTTAACACTTGCTTAGCTCTGCAGGAAGTTTTGCTTAGCTGGTATTATTAAATTTATTCAGATTTTTTGTCTTGATGGGGAGGCCCGGATCAGAACTTGGGGTGGGGAAGTCGTACAGCACCACTGGAGCCTGGGAGTGCCAGGCTGGTATTCAGAACTTTATCAAGTAGCATGGGAAGTGCTGTAAGTACTACAAAGCATACTGGCAGTCCCAGATTTGCTAATGCTGCAGAGGCAGCAGGTTTGCTACCCAGAGTGGCCGGGATGCTACCCTGGCTGAATTGTGCTGTAGAACGCCACAGTGCACTCTCCATTCCGCTTAGCCGAGTATCCTGCGCTGTGGAGGGGAAAAAGCAGTGGGGAGCCATTAGCTGCGGATCGGTGATGGAGCACCAGGCATGTGGCTTCACAGGCAGCTTCGACTGACCTCGTGTTGGGCAGCTGCCAAGGGCTGGTGCTGGCTCCCCATGCCCAGCTGCACATCCCCATGCCTCCTGGCAGCTCCAGACAGGGATGCTCTGCGTCACCAGGTCATCCCGGGATGGCACTGGGAAGTGTTGCCCTTTAGGCAGCTGCCTGTGCTTGGATGGGCACAAAAGCTGAGGTCTTGCCCATTGTTAGTGGCCAGCTTTTAAGCAGAATGCAGACTTTCCAGATCCCAGGCTTTGGCTCCCTGCCTTCCCCACACTCCAGTTCTTGCCCTCTTTGCAATTGCTGTTACAGGATTTCCCGGATCTGACATCCCTAGCCAGCTCTGGTATCTTCTGTGACCAAACCCAGCCCTTTTATGCATTGAGGGAGTAACTAGGAATGATTTTATTTTTGTGAATACCTCTTAATGCATTTTGCTTGAGGAAGTGTTTGTTAAAAGGGTCGAGTAGGGTTAGAGAAGATAAATTTGAGCCTCTGGGCATACTGTGGCTTGATGGGCATGAAGCTTTTTCTGTTTCTGCCTCTGTCAGAGACTTGCAGTGCCATCATGTCAAAGGCTGGCACTGGCTACTGCAGCACCACCAGGACTTGCTTTTCTCCTCCTTCTGGCAAGAAATTTGCTGGGAAACCATTTGTATTATTTACTAGTGATGACTAATACTTGAGAATGGGTATCTGAGCAATGCAGGAGTGTTCCTGTCTGAGGTCTCAGCACTTACCGTCTGGGTTTTGTGCCTAAGAACACAGCCTTCCCTAAAAAGATAAAAAAGCCAAAAATATTTCACAGGAATCCTTTCATTTCTCCTTTTTGAGAGTGAATCATCCTGAAAATGAGTTCTCTAAAGACTCTCATCTCAGTTTTTGTTGAGGCAAAATTGAGTGATAAATAGTTTTGGGGGAGAAACAGAGAAGTACTGGAGTCCCTTCTCTCTTCTGGGACATGCAGTCCTCTGTGTGTGTTGTGTGTGTGTGTGTTTTGTCCCAGCTCTGGGTGACAGCCAGATCTCCAGCATGATCCTCCTTCAGTTCCTTGTGTGTAAACACAGGTGTAGGGACTAAGGACATGTATTTCCAGTCTTCTGAGGCTGTCAAAGGCAGGTCTTGGCTCTTGGCAGCAGCCAAGGATGGCTGGAGGATCCCTGGACTCTGAGGTTTAAGGGCAGATGAGCCTTTGCAAACATAACCCCATGTAGTCCCATTCTGGTTGCTGCAAGGGGAACAGCAGCTCACAGCCTGGACACTGCACTGGGCAAAGTCCAAACAGCTCCTTGGAGCCTCTCATGCAGCTCAGGGTGATGGAGTAGCCTGACAAAGCAACCCAAAATAAATCTACTCTGTGAGATGTGCAGCTGGTTTGGCTGAGCTCACCAGGAATGAAGCTTTTGCCTCATGCATGACATTTTTGATGTCTTCTGTATTGCTCTGCTTTTGCCTGAGTGTCCTGCCATTGGGTACTCATGAAGCCTCCAAGGTCTGAGAAGTCTCAGAGGTCTCTGTTTAATTTAATTTTATTTTTTTTTAAAAAATATTTACCCAGTTGCAGTCTTACTCTTTTCTCCACACTGCCTTTCAGGACAGCACCTGCTTCCCTCCTAAAGAAGCCATTAGTTTGCAAGCTCTGAACCAAAATGTTAGCTCAGCTGTAACAGATGGATGGATATGGGCATCATGTAGCAACTTAATGAATAATATCTATCACCTAATTTCCCAAAAGTTGGCGTGTAATGAGGCTGGTGCCATGATTATTACCTCTGTAAATCATGACTTTAGGATGATGACAATCCCTCCTGCCCCTAGGATACAGGACAGGAAGACAGTGATGTACATTTAATTGCTGTGTGAGAGAGTCAATGTGTTCACCATTGCCTCTAAATTATCTTGAGCAGCACAGACACTGGAGGAGATTAGTGCAGGCTGGGGGGAGGGGGCTGCTGGGTGCATGTGTGTGTTTATTCCCTGGACCCAGCTGCTGGAGGTGGTGTGAGCTGGCCAGTGTGGGATGGAGGTGTGACTCCCAGGCTGGCCTTTTTGGTCTCTCTAAAGAAGAAGGGGATGGAAATTACTCACAACTGTGTAGAGATGCTTCCTTTGTTTTTTTGATGAGTGTTTGTGGTGAATACTTCTGTGGACAGAGGACTTTGACATCCCAAACACAACCTTGGCTTCAAGGGTGAAAGCTGCCAAACCTCTGCCCAAACCTCCTCCCACTACAGGAAATGTTTGTCCCTGGTTTCTTCCTACCACAAACCACGTCTGGCCATAAAGCAGAGCCAATGCTCATATTGTGGGCTCTCAGCTTGCTCATGCAGCTGATTCTTAGCCAAGGGAGGCATCACTGCTTGCAGGGCCCTGCCACACCTTCTCCTTCTTCATCAGTTGATTATAAAATTATTATTCTGGTGGAATTTTAAGGTATCTTTCACTAGATCCTCTGCTATGATAGTTGATAGGGGTGTGGATGAATCAGATGTTGCAACTGACCCTTGGAAAGCAGCTACTGCCAGTCTGCCTGTACTGCTGGCTAATGCTGCTGTTGTGCTGTGTTGCCTCCCCTGCTTGGGTACTTCTATGTGTTTGTTTAGTTTCTCTTTTCCTTTTAGTTCTGGCCCCATCTCTTGGTGTGTGGGTTAGTGTGGTTATAGCTGGCTGGATGTGGGGCAGAGCAATGAACATCCTGATGCTGTGGTCCTCTCCTCTAGTGCAGTGCCTGTGAACCATGTGATGAGCAGAGGTGAAAATAGCCTGAAAACTGTGGCAGTGGCTGCTTTGGGTCAGACTGAAGATCCCTCTGGCTTGATGTCCTGTCTCCAGTAGTGCTCAGGGGAGTTAGAACTAGGGCAGAGTGATGACCACCTATGAGTATGGATTTCCCTACAATACTCTCCCAGCCACCAGAGCTTTGCAGTTCAAGGGCTTCCCAAGCCAGGAGTGGCACCTTTGAGTTTGGTGGATCCTATTCAGCCCCCACTGGCAGTATCTCAGCTGCTCTCCATTCCTGCAGCTCAGGCCCAAACCCCAGATGCTTGCCTGGTTTGTGGGGAGATGGCTGTAAAATCAGCAATGCTGTGAATGTCTGGATGATGTGAGCCGTAGGTCATTTCCAAAGGCACTGAGTGCTCTGGGCTGCATGGGATGGGACTGTTCAGCTTTATGCCAGTGTCTGTGTGTTTCAGGGGCAGCCACTGAGGTGTTGGAAGAGGAGGCCCACAGTGCTGATGGGCCATGTCTTGTGCAGGGGGTGGCACGCCTGAATTAGCCTCTCCTCCCTCTCTCATGTCGGCTTGCACAGCAGTGACCAGTGTCACCTCAAATGAGTCAAATCCCCCAGTGCTGACCCAGTGTCACCCTCATCTGACCCTGTCTTGCAGGGCTCCCTGCTGGAAGTGTGGGCAGGTTCTGCAGGAGGAAGGGGAGGGTTCGAGCAGCCTGCTCAAGTGCAGAGTCAGAGGGGGCACATGCAAATACCTGGGCTCTGAGAGCACATACTGTCAGGCATTTACAGCCAAAAGATGCCCTGGAGCATTTCGTTGGTTTCCTTTCTTCCCCCAAGTAGGCAAACACCATCCTGCCAATGCTTTGTGGTGTCAGATGTTCCCATACCTGCTGGAAAATTACCATCTGCGGAAGCAGGGCTGGCCATGCTGATGGATTTCCCGGTGTAACACCAGTTTCTTCTCTTTAGCTCTCAGCAGTGAATTGGCTGCAGTTGGTCTGAGTCTGTGTTGAGCCTTTTTGTCACTAAAGACATTGTAGTGCTTATGGCATTAGTAGTTACATAAGCTGGCTGTCTCCAAGGGGCTTTGCTCTGGCACGATGCTCCTTTAGGGTAAGGGAAGAGCCCTCCTCAGAAGAGGGGGATGTGAAAAAAAAATACACATATGTAGTTGACTTATTTGAACTTAACACACCCTGCAGGAAAACCCGGATTTTGGAGTTTTCATGTATTCTCTCTGGCTCCACAGATTAGAAGGGGACCGTGGGAAAGCTGCCAGGGCCTGGAGATCAATCCAGCCTTTGTAAATCCTTTCATCTGACTGGCGGCTTCATACAATTGAGTATTACCCACTTTATTATTGTTGGTTGATTAAATTCCTGTTGGTCAACACAAATAGTGCTGTGCAGGCTGTGCGTTCATGGGATGGAGATTGGCATTGCAAAGCACTTCCTAGAGAAAGGCAGGGGCAACCTGTCATTTAAAACCACATTCAGAGGGTGCTTGGCAGTGGTGGGGAGGAGGGGGGAAGAACAAATCCCTCCATGCAAGCAACTTCCCAGGCATTTCTCACATGCCTGCCGAGGTTCAGTTGGCAGTGAGGGAGTGTGAGGGTTGGGTCTCCACTTTTCTGGCAGTGGGAGCGAGCAGCCTCAGCAGGAATGCACTCACCAAGCCCCCGTGTCTGCAAGGTGGGGGAGGTGTGGGGTGGGGTGACTCCAGCCTGCATAACCGGGATTAATGGGATGAAATTAGGTGAAGGAGAAAGTTGTCAGGCAGTGTTGTCTCAAGGTGAAAGCTGTTAGGCTGCAGCACAGTTTCTCAAGGGAAGCAATGGGCACTTACCTGCTTGGGTTGTGTTTAAATGACCACATGAGAAAAATCTGGCTTTGGGGAGGAGGTGGATGTTATCAGTGGCTTCAGGGGCTCCAGGGAGATATGACTGCTCCCCAGGGACAGTGCGTTTCTGGGAGGGATGGAGGGGACTGCAGGGTCTTCAGCTGAGGTTCGAGCTCCAGGGAGCTGTGGGCTGCTGTCATCCAAAGCAGGATGTTATCAGTAAGCCAGCAGCTGGGCCTTGTCCTGGTGTTAGTCAGGGCTCTGGTAGGTCCTGAAACAGCACCTCCTAATTTTCTTGGCCTTTCAAAATGCTATGTAATGCCTGACTTGTAAGAAGTAGGGCATAGAACATATTTCTCAAGAGTGGGAGTAACTGGCAAACAAAACAATTTGGGAACCTCTGTGCTAGATGACCTAAAACATATTTAGGCTTTTATGAATGGCATTACTTTGACCATTTGTGTATTTTACTTCACTATCTTTGTGCCTAAACCAATGAAACACCCTTTATCTTTAGGTGAACGATTTGTTTCCCATCTCTGTGCAGCATCCACCCCTAGAAAATGAACCCACCTGATTCTTTGGAGGCAGATAGGGGATATCAGCAGCTTTAGGGGACTTGTGTGTAGCAATCTTTTTCTTCTTCTGTAGGTGCAACAAATAGCTATTCTGTAGAAATAAGATCATCTTCTCTCCCTCTCCTGGTTCTCAGATAGTCCTGAGATGTGGACACAGGAGCCCCAGGTGACCCTCTGCAGTGAGCAGAGAGGAAACGCCTGGAGCAGCACTGTCATTGAGAATGAAGATGTTCATCACAGGGTCCCTTTCCACATTGCTTCCCTTTGCCCCAGCTCTGCCATGGTGTGTAGCCAGAACCTGCTCATGAATGTGGCATGAGGGAGGGAGCAGGGGGTCACTCTGCTGAGAGCCTGCTCTTCAAGCCTCCAGCACAGAATATGCATTTGAAAGCCAGCACACAGAGGTGGATCCTATGGGCCCCTGTGTGCTGCTGGAGCAGTGAGGCCGTGGAGTGTGAGCCATGAGGGCTGGGCAGGCTCCATGCTGCTTTGTAGCCTAGAAAAGCACATGTCAGCCTGCCTGGCAGGGAGCTGTCAGCGGCCAGTCCAAAGGGCTGGAATGGAGGCAATAAACCGGTTAATAAATAACACGGAGAGCTGGCTGCGTTGCATAGTTTTGGTTTCTGCGTGTAACCTCAGAGAAACGTGGCAAAGGTTCACACAGCCCTTTGCAAAGCTGTGTGAGCACTTGCTTGGCTTGGGGGGATCAGAAGGTCTCCTCCAGCTGCCTGCACTCTGAATCATTGCGGGGCTGATTTTATTATCCCCGGGGCTCAAATGTTTGGGCTCTCCTTGTCTACCCCAGGCAAGGTGATGGTGCAGTTCCCTGCTTTGCTGTCATCACCAGGGACTTTCCCTGTGGAGTGTGGCCAGGACACCTTCCCTCACAGCATCCTTCCCTCACAGCGAGGATCCCCTGTAAGGGGTCAGTTCTGGCACAGACCAGCTTTCCCTAAAGCTCCTGGCTCAGGGTGGTAGCATGGACGAGAGTGGGTCACACTTATTAGAGAAACTTATCTGAGGATGTACTTGCTGTTTCTAAATGATATCTCCTATTGTTATTGTAGTGGCACTGTACTATTAACTTGTTTTCAAACAGGTTTTGCTCCCTTGTCTCACTGTTTCGATCCAGCCCAGTGATACACTGTAATCTGTGCCCCCACCTTGTTTCTACTCCCTTCAGACAGTGTGCATTATGAAATTCTTAGGTATGTATTGTCTGGCCTTTCTTTCCAGGCATGAATTATACATTTGCTGTATTTGGATTCTTAAGCCATATCCTGTGTCACTTGCTTAGGTATCTGGAGTCCCTGTTCTGCTCAGTTCTGGGTTATAGCATATTTTTGGTTGGCCTACTGCTGTTTGCAGCCGGTGCTGACAGAGCCCATGCTGGTTTGGCACAGCCAGCACATTACACTTGACAGCCCTTCTCCTGCTTAATTTCCTCTTGCTGACTCCCACGGCAGGGCAGCGGGTGCAGCCAGGAAAGGGCTGCAGGTAGGACTCTCCCCTGTGACACAGTTGTTTATGGATTTTTAGTTGAATTTTTTTTCAGGTGAAAGCTGGTGGGGATTGGATCCATGCTATCTTCCAGCTTGACACTGAAGTACAGTGAATTAAGTGTACAAACTTTATCATTTTTTTACATGTGGCTGTTTCTCCTGACTGCACTGAGTCCCTAAAGATGTTTAGGAAGAAGCACACCTTCATCTCATGATCTCACAGCACCACTGGATTGTCTTTATCAGAAGCCAGTTAAGTTAGAAGGCAACTGCAGCACATAATGTCTGCAACAGAAGAGTGTGAGGCTGAGGGGTTTCTGCTGCTGGATGGAAAGGAGGAACTGGGCAGAAGAGTAAATAAATTCCTCAGAAAACCCCCAAATGACAGGGGATTGGGTGGAGGGGAACAGAGTCTTCTGCTCTGGACTGCAAAGAGCATTTCTTCCCAAAACACTGGGTCTCTGGGAGAGTCCAATTAACTGCACATTAAACCAATTAACTGCAAAACACACAGAGATCCAAAACAGAACTGTGGGTGAACACTGGAGCCTTCACAGGTGCCCATCCTTGCTGGTAGGAATCACTGACTCTACAAGTGCAGGGTTTTTTGGTGAATAGGACTGGGTGTGGGATTTCTGCCTGATGTTTAAGAAAGCTCCATGTCCCTGGCCACAGAAATTTGTGTCTTTGACACATACACATGCAATCCCCAACTCCAGAAGAGCTTAGTGTGCAGGGATTTAGACGTTTCCTGGTGATGGCCTTAAGCCATGTGCTCACAGCTATTTTAGGCTTTCTCCCCTTTTCTCTCCAAGGGTCTGACCAGAAATTTCATCCAGAGCTAAAAATTTCTAAAAATTGAAACTGAGTGTGTGGGATTAAAAAAAATGCTCTTTTGATAAAACAGTGTTCTCCTACCAAAAACTGCTTTACCTAAAACTTCCCAGCCAACCCTCATCCCAAATATTGTGGCACTGTGAAATCAGGCATCTTTCTCCCCTCTTGGCCCAGAGCCCTCCTGTGCCATCCCCCATGTGGGAGTGAGGTTTGTTGCCATCCTGTAATAAATGCCAATTATAACTGGGTCAATACTTTTTGCTGGAAAAAACATTAGCACCTTTGCTATCTTGCACTTTTTTAGGCTCAAGGAGAGAAATGGGGGCAGACAGTGCTGAGGTTAAAGATGAGATGTAGGGCAGCCTACAGTGCAGTGTGGGGGGGGATTAATGCATTCATGGGCACATGGAGACTGTTCAGCAAGCTTTGGGCTCTGGTGGGCCCCTGGCTGGAAGGACTTTGATCTGACTCCAGCCTTTTCCCAACAAGGCACTGCCTTTGAATGCGTTCCTGCTCTCAGCCTTGCTGTGTGCAGCAGACAAAGATGAGGGGAGCAGGGAAGAAGAAGGGGGGCTGTTTACCCTCATCAGAATGGTCGAGTGGCCTGAGTCAATACAGCCTATTTTTCATTAACCTAATCGTTAGTTTTTCCTCGCTGCCAATTAAATTTTTCCTGTCAGTACTCAGAAGGGCATCATTTGCATCTATGAGATACTTTTTTTTTTTTTTTTCCTTTTTTTTCTAATCCTTTTTTTTCTGGACATGGTGGGGTTATTTGAGGAGTGGAAATGAAAGTTTAATTTCTCTCTGGATGGGAGAAGATTTTTGAGTTTTAATTATCACGCAGCTTGGATTCCTGACGGTTGAGGACCGTATTGGAAAGGCTGGTTTCCATTGTGTGGAGTGGATAATTATGCAGCCCTCTCCCAGGCTCACTGCATTTATTGTCCAGAAGAATCTTCCCAAGCAAAAAGGGGGAGCAGATTTACAACCCAAAATGCATTTTTAGAGCCAACAAAAGTTTCAACTTGATGTTTGCAAAGGAAGACCTCTGCAACTATTTAAGATTTTATTTACCCTTTTAACAAAATAATCCCCATCTATTAATCTGATAATCTGCCTTTCCCCTCACAGGTTGCTTAGGAAATAGTTTTGTAAACTCAAGAGAGCCATTCTGCAGCTGGACTGCTTTGTGCTATCAGTTCCTAAGCAGAATTCCTTCAAAGGCAGTGGGAATTTCTGCATAAAATCTACTGGCCCATTTGTATGTACAGTGTCAAATAGAAGATTTACAGCCATCTGAAACTTGGCAGTGCCTCTTACCTAGGAGGTAATGTTAATCTATCCAGGAGAACGTGTTAAAGGATTCAAACAAACCTAAAATGTCAAAGCAAAGCTCATTTACAACTGTTCTCTTTCACAAGCCTTTGGATTAACCTCGTGTCTTTCTCACTGGGTTTTGAGCCATCGATGGTTAAAAGTTTGCCATGAAAATGGAGACATTTCAGCAAAGGTCTTGTCAAATCTGGGGAAACTTTTGGAACTGCAACAATCCCACCAAATCTGCATGTGTTTGGGTGGGTTCAGATCTGAGGACAAGCATCCTGTGCAAACTTGATCAGCATGATGAGATGAAAGAGAAAAATGCTCATTGTGGATGCTCACTCTTTTTCTTCTTGCTGAGGAACGGAGCAGCAATAGTGCAAACTGGGGACCAAGGAGGAGATTCTGGATGCAGTTGTGCTCATTTCAGTGAATTTGTAAGAGATAATTTAGCAGGGCAGCTGTGCATGCAAACATTTCTTATTTTCAGAGCTTTCTGACTGTGACAGGGCTAGGAGGACTCTGAACCCTGTTTGATTTTCATTTGCAATTCTTTTTGGTTTAACTGATGTGAATCCAAGAGGTTTTGGGCTTCTGATAGCTGCCTTCCAGTCTCAAAAGACCATGTGGTTGTTTTGGGGAAATTAGCACCTTATTGTGGAGGTTTCTGGATTATTAAAATAGCTTTAAACAACCTCATCTCCATTCCCTATCCTCAGTTTTCAAATCAGCACTTTCACTTGTGCTGCCCAAAGACTCATGGACATGGACTCTGCTGTCTCCATAGCCTTCTCCAGCCCTTTCCTCTGACAGAGTGCCTGCCAGCCTTGACCACAGTTGGACTGTCAGTGCTTCTGAGGCTGTTTCCTAACCCATGTGGCTTCCTGTCACTCTCCAGCTTGCCTACATACACTCAGCAGCCTCTTTTTTAAGCTCTTTCAGCTAGAGACCATATGTTGTTACTATAGTCATACCAAGCCTTGTGTGTGTTGGCCTTCTGTGATTTAGGACTGTGAATTTATGTGGAAAAGCTGGATAACTTTTAAAGATAAACCCCCCCTTTTTTTTTGTGGGGAAGTACTAACTTTTGAAATCTCTGTCTGTATTTTACACAGCCATCTGTTTCTAATATAACCTTTTTTTTTTGAAAACATCCCGGTAGTGTCAGAGAGCCCTACTCCAGCACTTGTTCTTCTCCCCACAGTCTTTCCAGCTCTCTTTTCTTCCCTGCCAGCCACTCTGCAATTAGGTGAGACTTTCTGCAGGTGGTGGGAAACCAAAAGGGCTGGATGGTTTCAGAGTGCTGAATCTGATGTGGCAACAGAGGTTGCTTCGTGATTTCATTTTTTGCCTTCAAGTAACTTGTGATGTTTGCTTTCTGGAATTAAAGTGAAACATTCACGGATTTTCCTCATGTGATATTGCATAGGGTGGACGTGGAAAACAGGATTGAAAGGCTCTCAGTTTCACCTAACCAATCCCTTTGCCCCAAGTCTGACTCGGCTCTACCTAAACTGCTCCTGACAGATATTTGTTTAACCTGCTTGTGAAAGTCATCATCAATGGCAATTCCACTGCCTCCCAAGGCAATTTCTTCTAGCCCTTAAATATTTCTGTTACTAGAGACCTTGATCTTCCTGGGAGGAGATGGAGCACATCTTATTAACTTTGTTTCATTTTTCTGGAAATCATTTACATATTTGAATCCAATACTGCATCTATGTTTGGTCTTTTCTCCCAAAGGCCAAGCAAGCTGGTTTTCTTCAAGTTCTCCTGCTAGATTATACTTTCCACACTCTGATCCTTGTTATTTCTCTCCTGATTTTTTTCCAAATAGCCTGCATGAGTCTTGAAGCGTGATGCCTAAAACTGGACACAGGTCCCTACTCAAGACCTTTAATAGCACTGGTGAAGGAGGATTATTTCCCCTGTTTACATCTGCATCATGATACGATCTCAGATATTGTTTTCAGCCTAACAACTAGTTCATGCACAGTTTACAAATTGCAATAGCCTCCAAGATCCTTTTTCACAGGACTGCTATATGCTGAATGAGGAATCAAAGGATGCTGCCACAAAAGTTTGGGTTGACCTTGGCAGAGGCTGTGAGCATGGCATGCTGGCAGTGGGACAGACTGAGCTTTTGGGTGATGCTTGAGAGACAGGGACAGCAGCTACCACAGCAGTATCCAAAGTCAGACAGGAAGGGTTGGGTTTTGGCAGTGGGAGAGAGGAATTGAGTAACTGGATTGATACAAATAGAAATGAGTACAGCCTGTCCCACAGGTTTCAGGGAATTTCCCCTGGGACCATACTCTCTTGCTGACTTCTAGAGGCTACAGTGTTCATCAGTGCCCCCAAAGGGGGTTGTGGAGCAAATGGGGCCACTCTTGCTGAAACATCCACGCTACCCCAAGTGTTGAGTCCTTTGTAGCCAGTGGAAAGACACTAATCGGCTTTGGGGCTTTTTTTGACCTGGTCACGTGATCATGCTATCAAGATTAAAGCAGCACGAGGAAGGAAAAGAGGCTTAAACAGCTGAGGGTGCCTGGCAGGTCATTTTAACCTTTTCATAATCATTAAAGCTGCAGAATCCCATTAGCAGTGAGTGACTTGCAGCTTCGCTCCTCTAACAAGCACTGGTGACACAACTCTCTGTTTGCCTCTGTTTTCCCTCACAGGAACCCAGCTGATTGCTAGGACCCAAACTTTGAGCAGAGTCCAGCCATTCCTTCATGTAGATCAAGGAGTCTGTTGTACCAAGGAGAAACAATCCATGGGTCTATCAAAAGTGGGCGATTTATCCATCTGTTTCTAAAATTAGACTCTTGGAAGGTCCTGCTCAGGCCATACTGCAGTAGATCAGCCCTTGCCCATCTGTGGCAATAGTAGAGAGGTACAGGATAAGGAAGATTATGATGATCTCCTAAGTCACTGCTTTGGCACTGGTCAGTGGGCTGTGGCTTTATTCTGCTGGTATTGGTGACAGCAGAAGGTCCTGCACTGCTACAGTGCAGCTCTGACATGGGAAGCAAAGCTTCTGGAATGAAGCTGTGTTAACTAAGGCATGAGACCCTCAAAGATCTTCCAGTTTGTCGGTGTTACTCATATTTTCCTCTCTTGCAAGTTTTCATGAGTGCAGCATCACATCCAGTAGTCATTCTGATCCTCCTCTATCTTTCCTCTAACTTCTGTATCTTCTTTTGTCTCCCTTCATATCAACTAGTAAGCTCTGGTGTAGAAATGCTTGCCCCACAGTGTCTGGAAGACAGGATCATTCTGATCCACCTGAAATCTGAACACTGTCCTACTTTCTTTAGAATTGTCCTTTCTGCATTCAGGCAGAAATCATTAGCAGTTGCACACCAAGTGGCTTCTTAAAGAAACCAAGGAAACCCTGAATTTTGCCTGGTGCCACTGGGCTATGATGGGTGTTGCAGGTATTGCAGCAGCTGGGATTGATCTGGAGAGCACCTGCTTTCTCAGACAGGGCAGGCTTCCACGTGCAGGGAGTGAGAGCACTGCAGGGGATGCAAATCAGCTTTTCTCTGTTACATGTACACCAATCAAGACTGTCTGGCTGTGCATGTCTTGAACATTAATATTTCTATTGCTGTGTTTGCTTATTTCATCAAATTACAGTCTATTCACTCTTGACTGAAAGCTTAGTCTGAGGCTGAACCATCAGAATCTCACACTGATTTTTCTCAGGGTGGTGCCCACAGTCAGGCATTAAACACAAGTTTTAAAGCAAACACCTTTTTTTTTTTTCCTTGGCTGTTTACCTTCAAAATTTCTGAGGGAACAGCAGGAAAGGTCTCCCCAGAGAACCTGGATGGCCACAGCAGTGAGCAGTAACCAGGTCTGAGGCAGTCTGTCACACAGGCAGCACGTCTGAGAAGCCTGGTGAAGGGGCTGTCCTCTGCGTGCAGGCTCACAGGAGGGCTGTGGAGAGCCCTGGAGAGCCACAGCAGCACTGTGCTCCCTACCCACTCCCAGCAGCAGAAGAGCAGCTGCTGGTTGTCCCCTCAGGAGGGGGAAAGTGTGGTTTCAGATGACAAGATTGGGAGGTGTTTCCCCACATTCCTGTTCAGCAGGTTTCAGGGGTTGTGTGGGTTAGACATCCCCAGATGCAAATGTTCTCCAGTGGTGCCTGCTGCTCCATGCTGTGATAGAGGGACAGCCTCCACAAAGACTGTCATGTACACATCACCCAAGCAAGGAAGGAGAAGCACATGGGCACACACACACTCCTCCTACCCTATCAGCCACCTCCTAGTGAAATCCTGGTGTCAGGAGCTCCTGATCAGCTGGCAGTCGTTGTGGGCAGATATTTTGCTATGCACAGAGATGATGTCGTGGCTGGAAGTCACAGTTGTGAGCTGTAACAACCAGAGTCAGGAGAGACCTTACCAGACTCTTACAGACCAGCCTGAGGCTGCTGAGCACCCAGACAGCTCTGATGGACTGAAACTTGGGAGTTTGAATGAACTGAGTCGGGAACATACAGTCTTGAAAACCTTCAGAGCTTGTAGTTAGAGGCTTGCTATGAAATGTTAATTAAATAGCTGCAGTGGCATATGTTCCATCCTGTCAGAGCTGCAGCACAGCCATGTTGCCGGTGCATAGCCAATCTTGTTAAAGTTAAAAATGTGTATTACTCTGAGACCATATTTCTTTGTTATTTGGAATTGGACTGGCTATACACTTCTCTGTTGTTTTGACTAGTGTTTGAATACCTAACTATGCCTGAGCTATCACCTCCACCTTGAAAATGAGGCCTGATCCTACCAGTCTTGTTCAGATGGATAATATTGTAGGTGGCTTTGGATGCTACAGATGGGCCTCTTTTTTTTTTAGTGTAGTCTAAGGCAGTCTTGTCCAGTAGATGTGCTGCACCTGAGCACCTCAGCTATGGAAATATTTAAGATTTGGCCTTAGTTCTCCTTCTGTGAGTGCATTCCTGCCGCCTCTTTAACACTGGCTGTGAGAGTGCAGGGGGAACTTCTCCCTACAGAACCCACAGTGGATGAGGTGGTGGGACAAGATGTAGAGCAGGTTGGTATGGTTTGCTTGCTGAATATCTTGCAGAGGTACAAAACACTGGGAGCTTCTATTTACCACAGACCTTGTTGTTGCATATTCTCTTACCACATCTCAAGGAGACCCCAAATTGTACCTAAGATGCTACTGGAAAGGCATGGGATTTGAGATTAGCCAAGTGTTGCATTTTGGACATGATGATCATGAAGATGTGAAGATGATCAGAGGGGTGGAATACCTCTCCTCTGAGGAGAAGCTGAGAGGGTTGTTCAGCCTGGAAAAGAGAAGGCTCCAAGGAGACCTTAGAGCAGCCTTTCAGTACTCAAAGGAGGCTATGAGAGAACTGGAAAGGGAGTTTTTACAAGGGCACGTAGTGATAGGAGATGGGTTAATGGCTTTGAATGGACAGAGTCAGATTAGATATATCTAATTAGGCTTAGATTAGATATAAAGAAAGAAGTTTATACAGTGAGGGTGGTAAAACATTATTGCAGGTTGCCCAAGAGGTGGTAGATACCCCATCCCTGGGAACGTTCAAGGACAGGTGGATGAGGCTCTGAGCAACTTGATCTAGCTGAAGATGTCCCTGCTTGCTGCAAGGGCTGTGCTAGGTGGCAAAGTCCCTTCCCAAACAGGTTATTCTGAGATTCTGCACCAAGGCAAACCAAGGATCATTCCCTGCAAACCCTGGTGGTGCCATAGCAGAGGGCAGCACCTGGGAAACTGAAGTGACTCAGCATTGGCTTTGTGGTGGCCCTGCTCACATTTGAGCCATCCACTGGCTTAAGCCTATGTGAAAACTTGCCTTGCACAGCACTCTGAAACAGGACATTGGGAATGGGGGTTTGTGGTAGGAGCAGAAAGATGAGGGCTGCCTAGGAAAAGCAAGGGTGGTGCATTTGTCCAGCTCTCCCAATGGTTTCCTTTAATGACAATATTCAAGATATGTGAGTTTCATCTGCTTTCCAACTGCTCCGAAAGAGTGCTAGTGCTTTAATAAATCAACTTCTTTACAAGATATAACCACTGGCCATTTTTCAGCCTGCTTGTGTGCGTCAAGAAGCAAGACCAGTAGAGCAATACAAATATGAAATATAGTGGGGGAGAACAGAGACGTGATAATGAAACTGCCAACAAGCAGCAAAGTGTTTTATTGAGCACAGGTGAAGGCCTTCTTGTGAGATGATCTTTGATGGAAGGAGAGGAAGAGAAAATGTCGGTGTTCTATCATGCAAAGAAGACAGCTGGCAGAGCCTCATTGCTTCATGTGCCTTTCCTCCATGGTTTGGGAGAATCCCTTTAGGGATGCTGCTTTTTATGAGGGTAGGAAGAGCCTTGTTTGCAGGACATTGACAAAATATAGCTGTGCTTTACTGTCTTGAAACATGCTTAGTTAAAGTAGCTCCTGGGGAGAAAGTGCAGTGGAGGCAGTGGGTGTCCAGCCTCGGTGCTGGGTGTGTGGGGCACCAGTGGCCCTGACCTGCCAGCCAGCACTCCAGCTTGACACTGCATAACCTGTGCTTTGTAGCAAAAAGGCAAATCAGAAAGACAAATCAAACATCAATGGGGTGCTGTGGAGGAGGACTAAAGCACCTCTGTTGGTTCACGTTTGCTCTTGCCATGTTGTTTGTGGTATTGCCCAGGCTAGGTGTGAGGACTATCCTGCTGTGAATGAGGCCCATCAATGGGCTCTTGATAATTTTCTAATCTCACAGACACCTAGATTAACCTTTCCTGGCATCTGTGGTGTGAACTGCCCTAAGTAAAGGCAGTTTTTTCTTATATTCATTCAGGTGCTAGCACTCATTATGAAAAGGTCTTAAATAAAAGTGTCTCGATCCCAGCCTCACAGCTACCACACAAACCTTTGCTCTGCATGCTTGTGGTTGAAGTGGCATATGAGGAAATAAAACCATTTCTTTTGCTACTGTCAAAATAAATGTGTAATTTATCATATTTACCCCTCTGCCAGATTCCTCTGAAATCTCAGATGAGAATCAGAAAGGCTACAAGTGCCTTTTAAAATTACACTGTTCTGTGCTCTGCAGGCTGCAAGATTGTTTTGCTTGTTAAAACAATTTCTAATTTATGTTTTTACAAAACTTGAGGAGCCAGGCAGTTCCCTGCTCTCTGAGAGACCATTGAGTTAAAACAAGGTAGAGTGATTTGTCTTGCCTCCATTTAGCTGTAATGAGTATTAAGTGGTTTATCTATGTGGAGAAAAGTTACTCTGCTAGATTACATCCAAGCTGAATTACATCCCATTCCAGATGGAGTATGTTTTTTAGAACAGTAAATCTTGAGCAGGGTGGATAATAACAGTAATGTGCCTTCCTGAGCTGGAACGCAGCTCCTCTACCTCTCATGGAGATAATGCGGGGAGCTACATCCAGTTAGTTTTTCCAAGGCCTTTTAAAGAAACAGGACTTTTAGAGCTCTGTGAACGATTTAGCTTGTAGAATTTACATTGTGCCAGTGAGTGATGGCTGATGGTGGTTACAGTTTCCACCCGTTTTGGTGTGGTGGGAAGCAGCCTGGCAGGGCATGCTGCTGCCTCTCTCCCCAGCTTCCTCTTCTGTGTGATGGCTGCCACAGGGAGGGTGCTGAGTGGGATGTGAAATGTTTTGATGGGAAGTTTTGTTGCCTCCGGTGCCATCTGGTCCACTAAGGCACCCAGAATGAGCTGGATCTCATGGCCCCAAGGGGTGGCTAGAGGAGGATGTTGGCCCCAAGGGCATCCCAGGCAGCACTGAGGACCAGAGAAAAAAGAGTGCCAGAGAGCTTGTCCTTGACCATGTGTCCTTGACTACCATACTTGTCTGGTCACCAGCAGGCCACTAGCAGGCATGGGTGGACTCAAAATCAGTGCCATGAGGTGTGGCTAGGTGGGTGTGCTGGGGGTATGCCCTGGTCCCTGGGTCTGGGAGCTGCTCGAGAGTGCTTTTGGGCTGATGAAGGTGGAACTCACCTGGCAGCAGGCTTGGACACAGCACTGAGGAGCATTTGTTTGATTTCTAATGAAAAGGGATGTGAGGGCCTCATCAGTCAGTGATCCAGCTCTGCTGCCTCTCCTGGATGGGTCAGTGGGGCTGTCCTTGTCTCCTGGCTCTGGGGGAGGCAGGAAAGGATGAAAACTCACTGATAAGAGAAAGGTCAGAGGCAGAAAAATGTTGGGAATGTGTTTCTTGATATAACATGCATGAGATCTAGCCTGGGGTTTCACTGCTTAGCCTGGCAATGTTACTGCCTGCTGTTGTGAGAGTTACGAGCTTTTTAAAAATGAGACCAAGATGCAAATGGTTCATCTGGCACCTGTCTCAACACAGGCAGGTCCAGAAGATGGAGGTGATTGATCTCTGAGGGCATAGCAAGGATTGGGAGGGCTCTGAGCACTGTATCACAGCTTTTGCCCGAGATGGAGCATCTTCTGCTGACAAAATGGCTCATTTGGGTTTTTTTCTTTTTTCCCCTCTGTATATTTTATGTTGCCATAGGGTGTTTTCTGGCTGAGGTCAGACATCAAACATGGTTTGGGGTTGAACAGTAGTGTCTGAAGAATTCTAGCAGTTCTCAGGTCAGGCTTTCAGGACCAGTGATGTACACTGGCTCTCAAGGATGTAGGGCTTGCTTTCCCAGGGAGTATCCTTTTTTTTTTTTTTGTAAAGGGTATGAAACCATAGAGAGGAAATGATTCTCTATTTCCTTTTCTTTGGCAGTCATGCTCTATTCTTTTCATCAACCGGTCAGTCAGTCCTGGTAGCATTCAGGGCCTGAGCATGACAGCTTCTGCATCACCATTCATCTGCTCCTAAATTTGTTGTAGCTACTGGCACAAGGAGGGTACTGGTGGAGCTGCAATGCAGGTGGGAAGGGCACCTTATCTGACCAGATCTACCAGTGGAAGCTGTTGTATTTAGCACACAGCCAGGAGTATCTGTTTGTCTTCAGACAGAGATTGAGACTGGTTTTTTTTGGAGCTGTTTGGCTGAATGGGTATTACTGTACTGAATTTAGGGGTAAGTTAACAAAGCGTAATGGCCCAGGGCACAACAGAAGTCAGACCAAAGAATCCATGGTTCTTCTGGCTTTAAAATCTCAGACTCCCCTTGCATCCTGCTGAGGACAGGTTCATTACTAATCCAGAAAGTTCTTCAGGCTGATCCCGAAATCTTTCTGCGTTCAGCACCGATCTACTGCAGCATTCTGCTCGCCACCTGTAGGTATGCATGGCTAATGCTGTGCTCTCCGAGACCTTCACAGGGAAAGTGCTTTAGATTGATTCTATAACCTACTTGGTTTGCTCTCTTCTCCTCTGAGCTGGAGACTCCCCCATTTTAGGGTGGTTGTTGGGCCGAGTTTGTGGTCCCTGCAGCTCAAGCTGATGTTGCTGTGAACCTTGTCACCACTTAAGCTGTTCACTGAACTTACATAGCTCCCTACAGTGTCTTCTTAACCTTTCTCATGAGGACTTGTTTGGATTTCCTGGGTTTGAACAAAGCATAATCCAGTCAAAAAAACTGAGCATTTTTCCTCTGAGAGTGTGCTTTAGATGGGCACTTGACTTGGATCCATCCTGCTGTTCCTTTGTGTGGTTTGGCACTGGTCTATGGTAGCACTTTTTTGAGCATATTCCAGTTTTTCCCTTGAGTGGCCAAAGCAGTCTCAGTGATTAGCTGTAGCTTCCCTGCTAGCCCTTCTGCTGAGCTGCCCCCAGAGTGGGCAGGAAGAGATTCAGGCTTAGTGCCCAGTGCGTTTGGCAGCCCCTGGCAAAGGCAGAGAGGAGCTGTTCAGCACAGAGCCAGCCTAAACCTCACTCGTGTGCCAGAGCTGCAGCCAGAGGTGCCTGCTCTCCATGGGGGGCTGATCCCAAAAGGTGCTGGCCTTGCAGCACACACCCACTGCCACCTGTGTTAACACCTGGTTCCTTGCCCATTCACACTCAGCAAGAAGTCCTGAGCTCGAACAGTGGCTTCTTCAGTCATGCCATAATAAATGGGATGAGGGAAATTATATTTTTTGCCCTTTGCAGAGCCCCTTTAGAAGTGTGGAAAATATTTGGAGTTTTTCATATACTTATGTTGCAAAACTTTCCCTCCTGCTGTGACAGCTTATGGCCTCTGCTACTCAGATTACAAGTGGAGGAGAAATTTTGCAAAGATCCAATTGTATGGGAGGAACTCATCAAGCTATAATGAAAATGGAGAAAAGGTTTTCCCAGTTTCCTTTATTTTCGTCCCTGTGAAATTTTCAAATGTGCTTCTTCAAAGCATGGCTCTAAACAAAAGCCAGATGCTTTGGAGAGCAATAAGCCACCCACAGAGCTCTGCAGTGACTTATCTTCTGTGCCAGGCCACCCTATGTGGTGTTGCTCTCTTACTGCAGTGGTAAATCGGCCATTGCATTCCTTCAGGTTGAATATTACCATTTGATGTAAGGGTATTCTGTATTTTATTGTCCTGGTGTTTTTCTGGCTAGTGTCACGTGCTTCCACTAGAAAAAAACAGATGTCCTGGGTAGGCACTTGTTGTTTGTCTCAGGCTGTGTGCATGCTGCAGCTCTGTGGCCTTGCTGAATACACTTCTCCCCCTTTTACAGAACTGGGATTTGTGGCACTGACCTCTGAGAGCTGTGCCAGCAGCTTGGTTTTGTGAGTTTCTCAGTTGCTTTTGAAAGAAAAAGACACGTGTCTGGAGGGGTTGTTTATACAAACCTAAAAGGAAACATCTTGTTCTGTTGTGGAGTATTTTGGTGCATTCTGGGTGAATGAGAATAGCTTTCAAAAGTAGGAAATTACTTTTATAAAAGTACAAAACACAGTGTTTCAGCTTCACTTTCCTTCTGTATTACCCACCCCTCAAACTGGCATTGATGCAGATTTACAGAAGATATTGCTTTTGCTGAGTCTTGCTTTTTAGTGAGAATACCTTTGATGGAGTCCCTCTCACCCTATGCACTTAGAGTTTTATTCATTCTATCTTTCCCAAACTTGCCTTCCACAGACTGGGGAAATGTACAGTACTTGCCTCTACCACAAAAAGCCTAAATGTGTTTGTTTTTCTTCTCTTTTCCTAAAGATTCGTCTTCCAACTATATCAGGCAACTTGAAACAAAAGTGAAACTGCTGGAGGATGACAACAAGCTTCTTTCCCAGGTAGGTTTTATGATAGATAATAGATACTAGTGTGGCTCAGTTCTCCTGTTTCCATATGGTTGTGTCTGGCTGCCCATTTTAATGCACATTGACTTTTGGTCAACATCCTTCCCAGGAAGAACACAATTAATATTAACCCCATACAAATAGAATTTGGTCTTCTTTTGTTAAAATAAAAAAACTATAGGGAAAAAAAATGAATCCTCTGTTAGTGTCTGTGGGTGTTTCAGAGATGCATTAATGCCTCCCTGCAGAGCTCCCTGACCTACCTCTGCTCCTGGGGATGCTCTGAGAGTCCAGCTCTGCCTGTGTCCTCGCAGTAGGATTTTGTCCTGCTTGCCCATTTACATTTGACTTTTATTCTGTTGAAAGAGGAGACTGTTGTCAAAGGACAGCCTTGGGAATAGTTGTGTGTGGTGCAGGCTCACAGCTTTTATTTGAGATCTTACTTAAATCTGAACAGACTCTCTAAAGGGGCACTTTTTGCTTGCATCTCCCTTTCAAAGTCTACTCCACGTGCCACTGTGCTTTTGATCACTCTGATGCTTACCTGTCTTTAAATAGCAATGTGAAGCAGTGGGAAGAAAAGAGCCATTCTCTCTGGTATGTCCTCTGGATCCCCTGTAAAACACAGCAGTTGGTGTAAACAGGGGCAGCTCTGCTGCATTCAGTAAGGCACTGTCTATTTAAACCATCAGAAAAGTTACCCTTTTTTTCCTGTTCTTTGCGTCCTTTCACTGTTTTTATGTTCTACCTTCATGGCATTTAAAAAGTTTTTTTTCCATACTTCTCTTCTTACTTCAAGCACCATGTTTCAAAGTCATTTTGTTTCACATTCTTCCCAATTATAAGGACTGGAAATAAAAAAGGCCTTGTAATATTTTTTTTAAATGCCTTTTTATACCAGTTTATGTTGTGCTCTTCTTTGCATTTTTCCAAATCGGAGAATAGACTGTTCCAGGATCACGTTTCTTGAACATTCTCATTTAAAATAAACAAACAAAAGTAATAGAGAACTCAATACTTACTGAAATTTCAATAAAATAATCTTATCTAATGTTATTTTTTTTTCTAAAATACACATTTTGACCTGATTCTCAGCTTTTTTAAAGATTACTCCTTTCTCCCAGCTTATTCGTTGGCATTAGCCAAGAGAAAAACTCACAGGGCACCAAAGGGTTAAACCCCCAAAGGGTGCTCAACTCAACAGCTTTGGAGCTGCTTCATGTATTAATTGATTGCTAATTTGATTTTAACCCTGCCTGTCTTTGTCCCAAACTGTGGCTGAGCTGGTGTCTGGTGGCTGTGGAAGCTCTGACTGTTTAATTGGAGCTATTGATAGGCAGATGGTCTCCTGTGGACAGTTGGGATGTGCATGGATTCAGGGATGGGCTCAGTGTGCCCTTGGCCTAGCTTTGTCCTGCCACAGCCAAGCACATTACTCTGTCAGATCTGCCTTATGAGGTCAAGAAAGAGTTGGTAATTAATGGTGAAAATTAATAGGGTCTGCATAGCTGCATGGGCTTATTGCATTGGGAGGATGATTAACCCAGTTAATTTTGGGTTGTGCGGGGCTGCTTCAGGCTCATGCATCAACCCTTCACCTAGTGCTGCCCTGGGTGTGGGGGCTGTGCCTTTTCCTCCACTCTCCTCAGGTGTCATCACCTTTTGGGCTGTGTTATTACAAATATTTGAATCCAGGAGGGAGGGAAATTACCTTAAAATTGCTCTGTGGTCTGGAGAAGGCCAGCCACCTCCCCAGTGGCAGCTGGCACTGACGCCAGCCTGGCTGTGATGTGCTGTGCAGCCCCTGTGTGATGTCTCAATGGCCCTCCAAAAAGACCAGGATCCAACTTCTTTTAGATCACTTTCAGGAAATAACTTTATTTTTTATAAGCAGGGAGTCAGCTTTCCTTAGGGCCACAGGACTGTTGAAGCTACCATGGGTTGGCTGAACTCCGTGGGAGTTAGTTGAGCTGTATCACCTCCAGTCTGTTATGCTACACACCCAGATCTGGATTTTCTCCTCTTCTAATGAGAAAGATTAGGAAAATCGGTATAGACACAAACTCACATGCATATGTACATATAGCTCCCAGCACTTTCCCAAAAAGTATAATCCACTGTGTTTTTACTTGCTTTGTCTGATTGGAAAGTGTTTAGCTGTTGCCATGCGGATCTTGGGATAAGAATCTCGTCAGAAAGGATCCTGGCAAACTTTCTCCTGTTTTGAAAGTTGCCAGGTGATCCTGGCTGTTTGAACTCTGCAGTGCCAAACTGGCTTGTCAACACCAAAGTCACATTTTAACTCGGCTTGGCTTTCTCCCTGGGAGTATTGACTTTGCAATAATATTTGCAGCCTGGTGTCAAGAAGTTCCATCACCAGCGTGCTGAGGAGCGATGAAACCTGACGTCCCAAGTAACAAACAGTGCCTGGGCATTAAGGGATTAACAAATCAGGGGTGGTTATGGAAGTCTTCCTGGCTTCCTTCCAACTGCTAAACACAGAGCTGAAATAGTGCTTCATCCAGAGAAACCTGAGAATGCCGGTGCTGCAAAGGATATTTGCAAGCTTTATGGCTGGATTTATATTCCAGTGGCCATTGGCACAATACTCTTTTGCTGGCTGGTGCATCCTGAGTGAGATTTGTTGCTTTATCTTCTTCAGCATCTCTGGAGTGAAGGCTTGCTGAGAGGTGGTGTCTTTGTAGCCCCTTCTGGAATGAAGTTGTTGCAGGGGATCCGGAGCTTGCACTTTTTCTCTTGCTTCCCAACAAATCCTTTCTCTGTAAGCACTTTAGAAGAAAGCCTCAGTGGGACAGGCAAAAGCTCCCCAGCCTGTGGCTGGCAGCTGCTCTGCACTGTACAGGTCACCTGCAGTACAGGTGTGCTGGGATTTACACTTCTGTTTTTCTAGTGACTTATTTGACCAGGTTAGTGGTGAGAGCTTTTCCTACTCTGGGAGATCAAGAAATACCATCTCACAAACCACACTGCAGTGGGAGGAAAATAAATGGAGATAAGGGTGTTACTATCATAGCCATATATGTGGGGTTTTTTGCTGTTGTTTTAACTTCTTTTGCTTTCTAGGGAAGGACATGATGTGTATTTCCAGTTGGAAAATGATATGCTTCTGACATTGCTAACCCATCAATACTCATCACTCTCTCCATTTTCCTTTCTCTGAGGAGAAATTACTCCAGTTTTTCCTTTTTTTTGATGCAGTTTATGCTGTGATGTTTTGTTGGTGGGGCCATGTCAGCTAGAAGGTCATTCTCTTGGATGCCATCGCTATGCTGGCAGAATCTCTGGCAGCAATTCTGGCAACCCACAACTTTTGTTGCTCTGGTTTATATTGTTTGGGGAGAGGCTGTAATAAATGCCCCTACCAGAAAGAGCACTCAGTCCTGCTCTCCAGGGCTGGTAGGTGTCTGTGGTGTAGCCACAGTAGCAAAAGACCCCACAAAGCCCAGTGGGGATGGTGTGTGAACCTTTCTCACAGGCTTCTGGAAGTTTTAGTTATAGTGTGAAGAAGATGAATGAAAGCTCTGAGAAATGTTGGGTGTTGGTTTCTGAGAGCTTCATGGGCATCCCTTCTGTAGTCTCACATTCTCCAGGCAAGAATTGCACTGAGCTCTGCTGTGTGCATGCTTTTGGTCTATGCAACATCTCGTGGGTGAAGCCTTGACTTTCCTCTGTGCCATTGTGGGAAATGCTCAGAAGAGCTGGTGTTAACCTTTCTTTAGTGGTGTCTGGTTGAATAAGTGAGGGTACTTTCCATATCTCTAAGATATAATCCCTGAGGTGGGAGATCATATTTGCTTTCCATTCCTCTGAGCTAGAAGTGTCCAAGCACAAAATAGACCCCTTAAGCCACTTCACAGTCTCCTTGAGCAAAAAGGAATTTTTAATTCCACAGTTTGCCCTTAAGGTTAGAGAGACCTGTATTTACAACATTTAGAAGTTACAAAGGTCGCTTCTGGGTAGTTTCATAACTAAGCATACATTTTAGAAGTAAGAATGATAACAAACTTCTGGATACTCTTTCACATTATTTTGCATTTTCAGCTCATTCTTTACACATGCAAGGATTGAGCACTTTTAGCTAAAATTGAAGTTTCTAGGCTGTGTGGACTCATCACTTTTCTCTCTCCTGTGACTAAGTACTGTGCACCATGGGTGGCTGTCAGGACTCCTTTTGTTTTATAGCCTCTGCTGAGCCATGTCTACCTTTTCTCTTGAGAGTAGGAATACCAGAGGCATTTTTCTGTTCAGAGATGCTCAGGGCACATTACACACCTTTGTTTCAAAAAGCTCAACTTTTAACAAAGCAGATGCATTGGGAAGGTGTGGCTTTAAGTAACTGGACATTTGACAATGAAGTCTGGTGTGTCTTTTTCAGAAAATTTCAAGTCCCCTGGTGCAGAGCAGAAACAACAAAAAAAATTCTTCTCTAGGGAGTGACAGCCCTTGAGATTTATGAGGAACATAAGAGTATTTAATTAAAATTGCCAAACAGACTTCAGTAGCACCAGCACTTCACAGCAGTTCAGCCTGCTAGCTGCCTGGGATTTGGAGTATCATTGGAAGACCTTTAGAGCATCCCTAGAAGTTCTTGAAAGCTGTTCTTAGTCTTACTTTTAAGAAACTGCATGCTTTTCCTGAATTAAAAGAAGGCTGCAGCTGTAGAGTTAATAAAATGATAGTAGGCAATGCCTGTAACACTGCTGTTAAAACAGAGCTGAGGTGTTTGAGCAAGGAACTTCCATGGCCACAGCATCTACGGGCTGCCACAATTCTTAGGCAAATGGGATCTTGGCACAGCCGTGAACTCAGCAGGCCGTTTCCAGCATATTGTTCTGAAAACAAGGGGGGAAAATCTGCACCCCAGGGCCCAAAAGAGCCTGACAATCCTCAGTACTGCAAAGAACAAAGATGTAAATGCCATTCAGTGGAGAGCCTGATCTCTTCCCAAGGAGGAGGAAGAGAAATTGCCCACAATGTGCTGGGTTGGCTTCAGGAGAGTCAGAGTGCAATTTCCTCTGTTGTTTTATTATCAGCCACTTCTGTGCCAAGTCTGCCATTAGCAGTTCCTGCTTGCAGAGTTGCCTCTCAGCTCTCAGAGTTGCTCTAAGGTCTTGGCATTTGGGCCTCTCTGTGAATTGGCTCTGGAGGTTTGTCTGAGGCCATGGCTCATGCCAGGAGCACTGTACACACTCACCACGACAGGAACAAAATTACAAACCTGTCTGATTTCCCCAAAGTCTACCTATTGTTTGTGCATGAGGAGGATAAGTATAATTGCTTTAATTTAAGGTCTCACAAGGGAAATCGGATTTTTTTTTTGTAATACAGAGCAACTCAGACATGAAAGCTTTCCAGGCAGTTGGTCTCCATTTAAATTCAGAATACTGAAGGGGATGTGCCCTCAGTTACTCTGTTCCCATTTTTAGACAGTGTTTCAATGTTTAGCTGCATATTAATTTTAAGTAATAAAAAAGGCAATTTGTATTTGGGGTCACATCCAAATATTCCTTTCAAGTCAACGGTGAGAATTCCTACAGGACTCCATGCATTTTGGAGTACAGCTCGTGAAGAAACAGATTTTCGTGAGACCTTCTCTCTTGAGACCAAAACTTTGATATAGTTTTGAGAATGCACTGCATTGCTTACATGTGCAAATGCAAAATATGATAACAGAATCCCTCAAATGTTGCTTCCTTAGTTGTGGAAGCAGAATCTTAAAAAAAAACCCCATAGCATGCAAAACCAGTCAATGTCCAAGTGTGTTCCATTTCACCTCCTTCTTTTATGAACTACAATGACGAGACTGATCTGACCAATTTGCTATCCAATAAGTTGACTTGAGATGTAAGTAACAATATGTACTTATTGAGTGAAATGTTTTTCCTCCCCAAATACAAAATGTACAGTTATATAGGAGCAGTTCAAAATATCTTCAAGTCCTCTAAGACTGTGGAGTTCCTTCTGTTTACTTTGGACATCAGGGGTTTGAGCTGCTACCTACCAAAATAAATATTCTCTTGCATTCATGAACTTCTAAAGTGCATGGTCAGTGACAGAAATGAGCTTTGGCAACTTGTAAGGAAATCTGGGTGGTATACTTTGTGTTTTCTGGGAGTTGTCACCTGTGCTATCCAGTGATTTTATGAGAGTGTAAATAGAGTTCACTAAAAACCTAGGAAATATAATCCAAAAGATCTAGATCCAGAAGTTGACTAACAGATAGAGACATACTGAGTTAATTGAGTCTTACAAATTTGAGACCATCATATAATTTCTTGCAACCTAAAATTTTAGAAGGGCTGGAGCTGAATTTCAGTGTTTGAGTGTGTGTGAGATGCACACATGCAAAGCTCTGTCATGCCCCATTTGTTTCTGTTGTGGGTAAGCAAGAACATTGGGTTTAATGAGGCTCAGTTTAACCTCCAGCTGTGAAATACAGGATTAGTCATATCCTGTGCTTAACCAGCTTTGTGATAATTTCACTGGATTCCACTTTTTTTCTCTGTATGAGGACAGGGCCAGGGAAAAAGCTCTTAATTGCAGCTAGATCAGGCTATGAAGAAGCAGCTTTTTGTGTCTTAGAAACATGTGGAGAAGTTCAAAGTACAGAGTCTCAGTGATCCGTCCATCTGAGAAGTACTGAAAAATGTCTTGAGGGGAAACTATGCAATGACTGCAGAGACTTAAAAACGTATTTTTCAATGAGTAAAATGCCAAATACAAGCCCAGATCAAGAAAAATTCAGTCTGACATCTGTAAACAACTTGGGCAACAATGGGAAAGATGTTAATCATTCATTGCTTTGAGAAAAAAAAAAAGCCTTTTTACTCAAAACTGTTAAGTTTATGACAAGATTTTCAGTTTTGTTTTGTTTTTCATGAAGCCAAAAATGCAAATATAAATCTTTGTAAGGGACTTTTAAAGAGTGTTCAGATTATCTCAGAAAGATATTAGACTGGCAGTAATTGATTCTCCCTGACTGTTTGAGTCCCAGTTCAGCAGAGAGCTTGGAACATCCAAGTGGTCCTCTGGAGAAGAGGGTCTTGGGTGTCCAGCAGATCTCTCAGTCAGCTGGTGACCAGTATGAGCTAAATCCTGCAAGAGACCTTTGCTGATTTGTCAGGAGAGGTTTCAGGTCTTTATTCTCCTCATTCTCCACAGCTTTGTTGTGTTATGGGATGTGGGGAGTGCCTTGAGGGCAGCCCAGCAGCGTTGCTGTGGCTGTGATTTTGGGAGGAGGTGCAGTGGTTCCCTTTAGCCTCCTTGCCTGGAGTGCAGTTGACAGGAGAAGATGAAAGGTGACTCCAGGGGATGGTGCAGACCTGTGCTTGATATCCATATCAACATCTGCTTCCCTGGAGGAGCTGGGGCAGCATTCTGTAATTTCTCCACTGGCACCCCAAGTGAAGGCACTGATTTTGGTTCTAATGAGCCATTGTGGGCTCTATAAGCCTGTGACTGAAGCTCATGGCATGCAAGCCACAGAGCAGGCTTGGGCTGCACCAAATGCCAATGGCTATAGCTCCATTTGGCTTTGTTAACTATTGAGCTGCATTTCTGTTTGGGTTATAGGCTGTGATTCTTGGATCTTTCAGCCGTGCCAGCTCATATTTCCTCCTGAGCAAAGCCTGCCAGTTGTGTGATTATAATTATATACTTCAATTTGGTTTGAACTGATTATCTGAGTCTCCTGTGAGTTGTGGGCTTGATCTTTCTCTGCAGATCTAAAACAAGAGGACAAAAATACAGACATTCTTGAATATTAACAGTGTACTAGAGTTACCTACCTTAGTTGCTGCAGAGAATGGAGAGGTTTGAAACCTGCACTGCTTTTATACCCTGTACCCTACTGAGATACTTATAAAAGTCTTTTCCCAAGAGTGATTTTACATGGTAAGATCCGCTAAGCCTCTTACTGTCTCCTGCCTTTCCCAAAGTTGTTAGCTCCTGCAACAATAGAGAATTCCAGCTGTCACCAATGCAACCAGGTGAAATCGGGCTGCCCTTCCAGCTTCTGTGAACACAGACCACGATGTGAGGGGGAAGTCAGGCAGAAGTGGGGATCCTCATCCCTGTTTTGTTTGTGAATGGCAGAGATCCAGCCATGGCACAATGCCCAAATGCATTTCCAATTCTACATGAACTGCTAAAAGTGCATTTACTGATGGAACTGGCTAAAACTGTGCTTGTGACCTCCTGGCTGAATACTGAAGAGGGGATCAGGAGAATAGGTGTCTTGACAGACCCTTATCCTCTAAAGCCTTCGTCACCAGTTCAAGTGATCCCCAGATGTGCTGCATGTACAACAGGGATATGAACCAGTGTAAAGGAATTTAATCTCTCCTGTTACAGAAAGCTCATATTATTGCGTGACATGGAAGATGTTAAATAGTTTTAATCTCATCCCTTAAATTTTTTTCCTTATTTGCAGTTCTTTCAAAATCAAATACGTTGATTTTTTTATTGCACTCTCATGTATGTGATTTCCAACTTGTCTGATAAATGCTGCTGAAGCTAATGGCACTCTTCACATATACTTAAAGTCAGATATGTGCTTTGCTGGGCTTACTTTTGCTTGAATATGTCTTGTAGCGATAACTGCAATTACTGAACCTTAATTCAATTATTTGCTAGCTTCGCACAGTGAAATTGCCCCTCCCTCAGATTCCTGGTGCATAAGACACTAAAACGTGGATTAATGAGATAAGGGGGAAATGTTTGTGCAAGGTCGTGTGGTAGGGGATGTTCTCTGGGGCACAGGGCTGCCTGACAGGGCCAATCACTTGTGGTGCTGAGGTCAGGACAAACAGAGGCCCTTGCCCTGCTGCCCCTGTGAGAGCTGTGCAAGGAAGGTGCTTTGCACCTCCTGCAGGTTATTTGAGATGTGTTCCTGGTTTGCTTTAGCTCAGCAAAGCATCCCTGCTCTGCTGTGATACCGAAGGAAGGCTACCTTGGGCCAGGTTGTTGTTTCAGAGCTGTGTGCTCTGATAGTGTCATTGACCTCTGCAGGTGTGGTAAAATGCCTGTAGCTGTGAGGAAGAGTAAGGTGATCAAGCTTTATCATCTCTTTGGGGGGAATCACCATGCTCTGAGTCTGGATAGTAAGATATTAATGTTTGTGCAGATGGGTTCTGCAAGGCTTCGGTCACGAATATAGGGAGAGGAGTTGAAGTTCGAATAATGATATTGTCATACCAAGTGCTTCATATCAGACCATTTGGTCACTTGTCGTAAAGACACAGGTTTTTTTCAAGATAATAAAATAACTTTATTTCTGTTAAGTTTCCACATGTGTAATGTTTTCTGTTCCCTTCCAGCTGGTTGACTGCAACAGCTTGCCACGAAATTTCAGTAAGGTAGAGAGAGCTAATGCATCCATGAGCAGCTTTTTGGATCTGGGGGGCTGCCTTTTAATACTGCTGCTAGTTGGTTAGGGCTCTGATTGCTTATTCTTTCACTTGCTAATGTTGGTGATTTCCATTTTTAAATTATCTGAATTTATTAAATATGCCACTAATTTATCTTTTATTTTCTTCCTGTACTTGTGCAAAAGACATTGCTTAGTAATATCTGTGTTTTGGCCAAGTTCAAATCAATGCTGTTTGCCTACGTGAAGAGAAGTGTGCACTTTCAGCTAAATTACTACAGGAAATGACAGAAAAAGGTTTTGAGCTAAACCTTCCATTTAATTACTCAGTTGCAAACAATGGGTTGTTGAGTGTCAAAATTGAGGCAGTTTCAATTACTGGAACAATTATGGTTTAGAGTATTGTTGCTGGTAGGTTAAGAATTTATATTACAGTGACAGACAAGTAATTCAGGTAATGGGCAGTGCAAGAGTTCATAAAGATGAAGGCAGCCTGACATAGGCTGAAATAAAACCTTCTGTGTTTTTCCTTTCTTCTTCACAAATGTATATAATCAAAAGCCAAAGTCTCAACAGAATTTTTCATCTAACATCCAAGATTTATAGGGTGAAACTAAAATCTGAAGTAAGAATGATTTTTTTTTTAATATAGACTTTTTTTTTTTCTTTCCCATATAGAGAATAAGCCAACATCCTTATGGGCTTACATGGTCAGGGTGTGATGCCCTTGCCCTATTGCTGAGGACCAAGTTCAGTCTGATGTTTAAATGATGGCTGAAGGAAACCCTGTGCTTTGTAAAAGGGGAGGTAGCCACTGAAAAATGGAAATTAGGTGTCTGTCAGAGGGCTGGGTGATGGTGTGGCATAATAATTTGTCCAAAGAAAATCTTCTGAACTGGTGTCAATAAGGGTATGTTCTCTTGTCAATACTGAGTTCCCTGCAGTATTCCTTTCCATCTAGTTGCATCTCATGCTGTTACATAATTTCCTCTAAAGTTCTGTTGAAAGCAGATACAATATTAATACATTTAAGCGGTGCTGTGTGTAATCTGCTGTCTCTTGAGCTTAGTGCAAGTGGGTCTGCATTGTAGGAAAATGAAGCTGATTATTATAAACCCTCGGAAATGACAGCCCTTTGGGAAGTCAGCTGTCAGTGACTCATGTATGCTTGATTCTCTGTGTTCTGGACACATTTTGCCATCCCTTTATACTCCCCAAAGGTAAATAAAAAGGGGCTCTTGACCTTCAGTTTGGTGCTTTGTTGTGTGCTTTTTTTTAAATGACTTGTGAGCCAGGAAAGAAAGTTTTCACGATGCAGGAGCTTAGAAATGAGTTACAAAGAGGTGAAGAGAGCTGTGGTCCTCAGGTGACTCCAGAGTCTCCAGCAGCTCTTTATCACATCTCCCAAGGCTCCCCGGGTGCCTCGGGTATGCTCAGGCATAGGATGCCCATGCTTAGGCACCCAAACTGCTCCCAAATGACCCCACAGCCCACAGGGAGAAGGGAAGCTGTGACCCTTTGTGAAGGCTTTAGTATTTCCACAGGGCACAGGGTCAAACTGATCATTTATGATTAAATACTTTTTTAACTTCTTTGCAGCCCTTGTCTGTTACAACTTATGCGAAAGGAGAAAAAAGTGTTTTCAATTAAAGGCTCCTTATGTAACGACCCTGTTTTGAATGCTAATTCATGAATTACTGGGAGCTGACAGTGCTGCTTTCTAATTTCCCTCAGTCATTTCAGAACATAAGTCTAATTGAAATCGCTTTTTGCTAATCTCTCATAAATGCTGAGAACTTTCTGTCAAGTAAATTTCTGTCTTTCTGTATTTAATTTATGTTAAGAACAGTCCATTTTGTAGCATCAAAGTGTTTTGGAATTAAATATTTGTCTTCTTTCTTCTCCCTTCTAGCAGAAGTAACACTGAAGGGTAACAGAAAAGATAATTTGTCTGACTTGTCTCTAAGTTTTCAACACTTTATCTTCACAGTTGGTCCAACACGGCCACAGCACTGATCTGACTTTACTGGACAGAAACAGAAAGGAAAATAAATGTTTCTTTATAGTACTTTGACCTTAAAATACCACAAACACCATCCATCTTCTTGTGTTATTTGTGTTATTTTTCAATTGAATCACTCAGCACAGAGGGTCAAAAAGTCAGAGGCCACCATTTTTTCTCTTTGCTAGCAGGATAGAAAGCTTTGATAGGAACAAGTGTTTGCTGTTTTTTCATTGTTTTGTTTTGACTTTTTTTTTTTAATGTAATTTTAGTCTTTGGTAAGCACCAAGACTTTAATTTCTGTCTCAAGCATTCAAAATTATACATTGTTTGTTATGAAAAACACCACTTTCTGCCCATCAAATTGCCTCTGTAATCAAATTGCTTCTGTTTTCGACACAGAAAAAAAGTTGGGTTTGCAGTCTATTTTTACTAAAAAACTTGATTTGTTGGCCCTACTCTTTTCTCACTGGTAGGAGTAGGCCAAACTCCCTTCCCTGGTGGGAAGGTCATATCTGTGTCCACTTGTTTCATAACAGGCTGGCAAAGGTCTTGGATTTTGGTCCAAGAACAGTATCTTTTGGGGGCACTCTTAAGTCCTGCCTGGTTGAAAAATTTATCAATAAATGTTGTATGATTTTTTCTGAGCCTTGAAGAGTGATTGTGTGGGAGTGATGGCTGCAGGGTGTCAGTGCAGGCAGTGTGTGGCACAGGTTTGTGCTGCAGGCAAAGGTTCTGCCTCTGCAGGCTTGTCCCCATGCTCCTCAGCTGGGAAGGGGAGGCAACACCGTGGAGAGAAGTGCTGAGTTGGACTGAGGGCAGGTCTTCTGTACTGCTGTGAAAGTCAGGACATGCTTTTTTTTTCTTTTTTAAACTATGGATGAAACTAGGGTGTGAAAATATTCACAGTAAGAGAGCAAGAGCCACTCTGGAGTAGCCAGTGTCCAGTTGTTGGTGTTTGCTGGGGATGAGTGTGTGAGTCTCCTGAGCTCTCACTTGGTCTCCTTTGCTCTGTCTCTCCTTCTGTTGCTGCTCCTCAGCTTAGGAAACATTTCCAACAAAAGTTCAGTTGAGACTGCATGCTCCCACAGAGTTTTAGTTCAGATCAAAATCATTTTGCTGATAAATTCCTTGAAACTCCAGAAATGTGAAGTGACTTTACCTGAAGGATAATTTATTATAGATAGGTTGCCCATTAGATGAGATAATCTCCAGCAATGATGATGAACAGAGATGATCAGGGATTCTACTTTTAAAATGTCTTTCTGACTAGAAAAGCAATTTGGGATCCACTTACATTTCAGTAATGAAAATTGGGTAAGGTAATAAGAGATTTCATTTTCTGAGTGAATTGACAATGCAAATACCAGGATTTTTAATTTAGGTTTAAGTGGAGTAATGGCTACTCATTCTGATGCATCATTAGTCATATTGCTTTTTAATAAGGGATTCACTTTCTTTCCCTGGTTAGCTCTAACACTGATAGCAAAGCCCAAGGAATGTGCAAATGTTTAGGGAAATCTGTTGAATATGTGTCACTGCACCATTTTAATTTTAAAAAGGAGGAAAAGCAGTTTTCTTTCTGTGGTGAAAAACCACACATTTGCTTTTAGTACTGGGAAGATAAATAGTGCAGGGCTGTGTTTGGTAGCCTGTTGTAAAAAACCACAAGCAATTAAAGTAAGATACATTCCCAAATAACTTCTAGAAAATATAGAAGGAAAATTGCATTGAGTGGAGGGCTCCTGAAGGGGACTGGCTTTCTAAGAGACAGTGAGAGGAAAGGGTTTACTCTGCCCATCTCTGACAGGGATGTCCTATAAATAATGGCAGGTGAAGACTCTTTTTGCCCTAGCAAACCCACTCTCTGCTCCAAACACCTCATTCCTCTTCTGGATAGATCTCTACTCAGCATTTTTATTTCTTAGATGTCTTTTATTCTTGTCCTTTTTTTTTTTCTCTTTTTCCTTTCTGTTCTTTAATTAAGAGGTTGTTTTGATGTTCACTGAACTCAGTGGGAATCTTTCCATCAAATTGAATGCATTAGATCAGATTCATAATCAGCAGCCACTGAAACAACTTAACAATAGTTTTGTCACACACTAGTGCAGTCTTAAATGGGATTTGCTTTAAAAAAAAGCAATAGAACTAATCCATTATGAACACTTGTTAGAGCAGAGTTTTGACTGTATCTGTGTATTTACCAACACAATTTCAACCAATTTAAGCCAGACTGAAATTAATGCAGACTTTTTCTCCAGGCAGAAGCATAGGGCAGTTAATTAAATCAATTTAAACTAGTGTGGTTTTAGTGACAGCAGTGTGGTACTGGGTGTTGTCTGGATTGGGTTTTGTTGTCTTCCTTCCTTAGCTGGGCAAAGCATTTTGGCTTTCTGTGAGGACAAGCTGTAATGTGATGAAACACGTGGGGAATCCAATGCAGACCAACCCATTCAGATTTGAGGGCAAGACAGCAAATTTCTGGGATGCAAACAAATGTCCACCAAATCTCTCTTTCTCAGGCCTGTTTCTACATTTCTGGTGCCCCATGTGGCATCTTGCAGGTCTCAGTGTGGTTTGCAGAAGTTAGAGTAATCCATGGCTTCTAAACTGCTGAGGCAACACACGCTGGTCTGGAGCAGAGACTTCAGGGAGATCTGCAACCTCTGGGGCCTCCAGCACAGAGAGACAAACTCACATTTTGGCTCTGCTGTTTTATTCTGCTTTTCCCTTGGCCACACAAGTGCCCCTTGATCACAGATGTCAGGGAAGAGTGCTGACAGCTTGAAGGAGTGGGTAGCAGAATGTCAGGACCTCTCCAGGAGGTTGCTGTGCCCCCCCCCACGAGAGTGGAGAAGAGGTTGCACACAGCAGGGCCAGGGGAGCACAGCCAGCCAAGGTGAAATCCTTTCAGGGTAACCACCAAGAGACATCACATGACTGGGACACTGCCAGTAAACCAAGAGTCTTCTTATCATCTTCCTTTGTGACCTGCTAACCTTTCTTTGAAATTATGTACCTCCCAGGAATAGTGGAAACTCGGTTTTGCAGCAGTCACTTTTCAGCTTCAGAAGGAGTTATCCCCTTCAGATCTTTCTCTCTCTCTGACTCTCTGTTGTGAAGTGTGAAAGAAATACAGGCCACATCTTCTCTCTTTGTAAATTCAGGGGAATCCCAGATACCTGATATGCTGAACTCATTGTGTATCACTTGACTCCATGTGAGACACAACAGTTCCCAGCAGATTGGGTCATACAGGACTAGCATCCATTTCTCATTATGCCTTTCTTGAGAACTGCCCTTCTCTTCACAGCTTATAAAAGGAAAGTTGATAGGGTGAGGGCTCCAGAATGGTTGTGAAAGCATTGGGTCACTGTAGAAGTTTTAACCTAAGAAAACAACATTTTGAAATAAAACCAAACCTGAATGTCAACTAAAACAGGCCATGTAACTAGAACAAAATATATCTGACACTGATAGAAAATAATGTATCCACTCAGAGTGCACCAATTCTTCTCTCTGAGCAGGAAATGGAAAGGAACTTTTAATATTTCCAGAGATCTGTGCATGACAACAGTCTCCAAAGTCTCTGTTATGTTCAGGCCTTTGAGTTACTGTGGGGTTTTTATATACAACTGAGTTGATTTATGAGATTTCCTGTTAAATTTTATTGCTCCAATGACTTTTCTTTAGTTCTTTTGAAGTAGAAAACATAATTTCTGTAGCAAATGCAAGTCAAAAGTCTTAATGGAGCATAAAAATCTGAAAGGTCATGATTTTTTAGCTTTAAAATAGAGGACAGTGCACTGCTTGATACTCTTAAAAATATGAAAAGTTAATCAGGATGTTTATTGGTGATAAAGATAGAATCTTCTCCCAGACCTTTGATTTTGGCTACTTGTGTATTGGCTTTTTCTGAGTGCACTTTTATAAATAAGAAACACTTTTCATTCTTCACATTTCAAGATCACAGAGAGAGTTAAAAACACAAAGCAGAAACTTTGTCCCAGGGAGATTATTCAGTACTCCTAACACCCAGTGCTTCTTCCCCTGCGAGTGCAGGCTATTGGTTGCATTTATCTGGTTTCTGGGGTCATACAGACCACCGTCATTTATTTCACCATGTTCAAGACCTGTGGGTACAAGCAAATTTGTAACTAAATAAGAAACTGTTCCTGGATAGTTAGGAATGTGAACAGCACACATTTTGCAAGCTTATGTGAATCGTAGTGGCACTGTTTACAAAACCCTAATCTAGAAAATGTCTCCTAGTGTGGGTTTTTTTGGCGGGTTTTTAAATTTGGTTTGTTTGTTTGGGGTTTGTGGATTTTCTGCTGATTTTGATTTAATCTGAAGTCTTAAAAATATTTTTTATGTACTTCTTAATGAATAGTTTTATTGAGCATGTAGGAACTTAGGCAAGAAAATACCTTCCTGCTGTATCACTTAATGTAGCAGACCTTGAACAGTTCACCTCCAACTGCTTGCAGGTGTTTTCTCTAGGACTGGACATGGAAAAAGCATTTTATTACAGTGTTCACTGCCACTGTTGGTGCAGGGAGAAGTAATGAGAACAGGTCAGGGGACAGATATGACCATGGAAAAAGCCAGGACATCAGGAGGGGCACAGCTTTCTTTCTTCTCATTAATATGGACTGTCCTGTTTCCTGTTGTCTTTGCAGCAGTCCAGCACAGGGGACCTGAGGACTCTGAGGAAAGGATTGTCCCCGTACCACTCTGAGTCACAGCTCTCGTCACTGCCACAGTACCAAGACGCCCTGCAAAACGTAAGAGACCTTTCCTTACCTGTACAGGCAGAGCCATGGACTTCCCCAAAAGTGAGAGGGCAGGTGAAGATCACAGGGGAGCTCTCCCAAGTGATTTTTCACCCCTAAGCTGCTGTTGCAATCTTGCAGCTAAAACCTGCAGTTATTTGGAGGATGGGGAGCCTCTGGAACATGAATATTTGCCTAAATTTAGTTCATCAACTTCCCAGCCTGAGTTCTCAGTCAACTGACAATCACTGTTGTGAGTCTTTTAAAGCTAGGGTGTGAGTATTGTTACACCTGCAGCTTCTTCTTGATAAGTGCCCTGTGCCTGCAGTAAAAAAAGCTGGTTGTGGAGGCAGCTTGCCAGTGTCTGGCAGTGCACTGTTTAGTGAGTAACTTTTTAGGTTTTTCTATATCACAAATGAGGTTTGTGTTTCCCTAAGATTTGCCTGCATTGCTTCTCAAACCACAGAAGAACCTTGACTAAAGCCTCTTGCATAAGATGGAATCTGTGCTGCTGTGCCAGGGCACCCATGTGCCAGCCATGGCTGAGGATCCTGGACCCTGCCAGATGTTTGCTTTCCTGATGTTTCCCTCACTGCTTGGAGAACACATCACTATGTTTGCATGGTGATGCTGTTTTCCAGGTTACAGGAGGATTGTAGAAACAGTCAGAGAGTCCTGGTGGGAATGGGCTGCAAGTGTTATGAATGTGAGCAAGATCCTGATGGCAGCACAGCTGGAGAACATCCCTGCTCCATGTTTGGGACACTGGTCAGCAGAGCTGCAGGTCCTGTAGGACCAGTCATGTGTCAGCTGCTTGATTGGGAAATTGTCATTCTGCAAATTCAGTGTATCTCTTACAGTTGTGAAGAAGGGCACAATAATAATTTAATGAAGTTTGCACAAATAAAACTCAAGTATGGAAGCATATCCCTTTCCCATCCCTGCTAAATGGCAGGATGGATGGAGATGCTTAAAAAAAAAAAGAGGATAAAACTATCCAGGTGAATATTCACCATTCTAACTTTGTGCCCCATGTTTAAAGAAAGGAGACTTTATAGGGAGTGCAGAGAGTTTTGAACCTGGAGATATTTGTCTGGGTGTGCCAGCCTTGCACTTTTGGAGATTTTACTTTGCTTCCCTGGTGCTTAGGCTTCTGATTCCCAGCTTTGTTCCAGGTTGGCGACGCTCAGCCAGCCTGTGCTGGTTGCCCCAAGGAGTGCTGCTACTCACGATTTTGTGTTTATCTTGTCAGTCAGGCTGGGCTACATCCAGCAGCTCTCTGCAGAGGAGCTGGGCTGGGCTGGGAGCTGGCAGGAGAGCTTTCTGCTTGAGCGTTGGCCCCCGCAGCTCACCGGGGCTGTGTGAGGGGTGGTGGCAGATGGTCCTGCCTGCTGGAGCCCTTCCTGGCTACTTGTCCCTGTTTTCTTCCTCAAGGAAGAGATGGCACCTGGCATTTATGGAGAGGCCTGGGTGGTGTGTGACATTCACTTTCATCTGTCACCCTAGCTGTGTTCTGCTTTCTTTGTGGGAAGTTGATATAGGAAAAATAAAACCAGCTTTGGATCCAAATCCACATTGTGGGAGATATTTATGTAGCCATTTATTTACTTATCCCTGCTGAAAGCCCTTTGGTTTGTGGCTTGACGTGATACACTGTTTTTATGATGAAGGATAATGATCACAAATTCATGCAAATGTCTTTGAATGACTTCAGCATGCCCAGAAGTGGACATTTAGGTGTACCTGAGTTTCTCTGTGGCTTTTTTTTATAGACAGCAGGCATGAGTTTGTGGGAAATCATTCTTCTTTATGCCTGCACAAGCTTCATGTGGGTGAGTGATGGACAATTGGTGTCAGCTTCAAAGCTGTCACATCTGTTCAGGGTTTCATCATCAGCACTGCCCGTGCTACCCTTTGGGAAGTTCCTCAGCACATCCCTCACTGTCACACAGGTAACCAGCAGGCATCACTCCAGCTCTGCAGGGCTCTGCCATACCCAGCTAATGACACAGCTGGGTCTTTCTAATGTGTCCTGGATCAGGGACACCAGTGCACACTCAAGATGCAGAAGCAAAAGACACTCACAGTTGTACTCTGTGCGTTGGGCTTCATGCACATGGGTAATTATAGATTTGCTTTATAGTCTGCAGTGGTTACCAAATATCCAGGAGCAGCAGTCCACGGGGTTAGTCTGGCTTACAAAGACCCTGGCCTTTGTGAGGGAAGGAACTGATAGCAGTGTGGTCAATCTTTCCAGCTCTGGGAAGTGCCACCCAGCACCATTTCATGGACTACCAGAGGCTCCCTGTGTCCTTTGGGAGGTGAGGGTGATTTCCTCTGGCTTGGACTCAGGAGAGGAGGCAGCATCATGCTGCTGATGGGGCCTGCCATTTCCCTGGGATGAGACTAAGCTGGACAGGCTGGCTCCATTTTTCCCATTGCCAGCAGCCTCCAGAGCTGCTCAGGCTCTCATCTCAGCTGATGTCCCAGGCATGAGAGCTGTCTGAGGTACCTGTAAGCTGTGCACTGCTGAGGACTCTGTGGCCCACCTGGCATCTGGGTGTCATGGCTTAACTGCAGCTGGCAGCTCAACCCTACACAGCTGCTTGCTCACTCCCCTCCATACCCAGGGGAGCATCCAAGGCCCCTGCAGCACAGCTGAGGATGCAGGTGGGGGCTGAGGCATGGCCCAGAGCTTCACCTCTCTCTTCTCTTTGGCTTCTTCATGGGTGCTCTGGCTGCCATGTGGGCACATGCTCCCTGCAGGCTTTCATGTACCTGCCCACTGCCCTGTGGCTGTGCCACAGGCCACTCTCAGGCATGAGAAGGTGACCTGAGGGCTGCTGATGGTCCCATCACCTTGAGAAGCTCATTAACCATCTTCCTGGAGAAACCATTTACCCACATTGGCAAAGAACACCATTAAACATGAACCAGCTTGCTGCTAGCAGTCAGAGCTAGCCTGGCTGGCTTAGACTTAAAATCTGCTAGCAGTGTTCCTGTGATTTATAATGGGAATCCTGCCTTTGGTGGGAGTAACTGTAGAGATTTGTAATGGAAACACTAGGGCTAGTGTGGATGGAGTGTGGGAGGAAAAGTGTGTGTGAAAACACCAGCAGGAATTCTAGAGGAAGGGATGCTTTGGCCTGTGCTGTTGGCCCAAGATGTGAGTGGCAGCAAACAAATGGGTAAACACCACAGGATGTGTGGTTTGTGTCAGGACTGGGAGGTCTGTGCTGTGATAAGGCCACAGCACAGATGGCTCATCAGCAGAGGACTGGTTCCCTGATAACAGGAGCAATGTCACACCATGATTTTTCTTCCTGTGGTTCCAAGAGGAAGGAGTAGATAAGATGACCTAAGTGATGGAAAGGAGGCAACAGGCAGCAGCTTTCCTAGGGTTTTTGGAGGGTGAGTAAGCAAGATGCTGAGATAAAGGTCAGCCTGTAATAACCACTGACTCCTAAGGCATGTAAAATGTGAAAACCCATTTCTTTGCTGTCAGTGAGGAGGGATGCCAGGGCTGTCATTAGGAGTGGCTAGTGGCTGTCCCTTGTTTTCTGTGCCACACACAGTGACCCTGACCACCTTTTGGTGAACATGTGAATGTGTGAGTGTGAGTGACATGTTAGGTTAAAATAATCATCACCTTCCCCTTCCTTAAGTTTTTGTACTGAGTTTGTAGCATTCCCTTGCTGAGCAGCAGGAATTCCTAGTGGTTCCCCATCTAGGTGCAGGAGGATGTGTCTACCTGTGCTGTAGGTGGTGACTGGAGACCATCCTGGGTCTGGAACTGGGAATCCCTGGGGAAAGTACCTGCAGATACACTCTCTGAGAGCTGAGACAAGCTCGCTCTTTTTGAGAAGACAGTGCTGATGATGCCAATACCCAGCTTTTATATATGCCCCTGGGGACTACAATAAATATCTGCAGATAAAAGTGAGATTTCTGTTAAAGTATTCAAAGCTGCTTCTCTCAGGAGTCTGTGTAGACTACAGACCAGACTGGGGAGACACAATTTCTTTTTCTCCTCTAAATCTATTCCAAAAACAACAAGGTCCATAGGAAAATGCAAAGAAGTAGTAGTGTGGTTATGTAGTGGAGAGCACTCAACTTAGAGGGCTGTTGACTTCCTGACACTGTTTCTGATTGTATCTTTCTCCAGTGCCCACTTTTTGAAGGATGCAAAGCCTGGGAGATCCCTGTGGCAGCCTGGCTGCAGCCCCAGCCCCTTCCCTTGGTTCCCACCATGCTGTCACAATGAGTCACATTTTGTACCTCTGCCTTGTGGAGATACTTGGGGGAAGTGTGCTTCATTTTGCCAGATGGCACACTTGCTATTACAAAAACAAGCCCAAATGTTTGTGGTCTGTAGGTGTAGAGAGAAGCCATTAGATGGAATGGGAAAGGCTGATGAGTCCTTGGCTGAAGCTCTGGCTGTCTGCTGAGCCTATGAGAGCAGTGGTGAGGAGTGCTGTGAGGTGAGGGCACAGGGTAGCTAAACCCCAGCCCCAATGGCAGCCCTGTCCCTCCCTTTTGGCTGGGAAGACAGTGGTCTCCATCCTGTTCAGTACAAGGGCTAAGGGAAAAGCAAAGCCAGAAGGCAACTCGGTATCTCTCCATCAGCTCCCTGCAAAGGAAGGACAAAGCTGGGCCCTGAACCAACCTGGTATAGGCAAGGAGATGTAACTGTGGCCCAAGCCACAATTGAGTCTCACTGGGGAACCCAGAGCAAGTCTTGTAGTTCCTCCTCAGCCTGCATGGGAGTAAATCTGTTCCTCTCAGGAGGAAGAACTGGATCAGCTTCTTATAGCAAACCTGACTTTTAAAATCAAGCTTGAAATGGCAAAAGATCACCACACTGTTCTCATTGTGATGTCCTGATGATGCACCCAGAAGAGTCAGGGGAACTCTTGGAGCATTGATTGCACCTACAGAGTCCCCTGGTGCACTGGGGACCTTAGCAGGGCCCCAAGGTGTCCCAGCACAGCACAGCAACTCCTCCACTGCCAGCAAAGAACCCCTCAGAGTGCTACATGAAGCCCCTGGGCAGGAGGATCCCTGGCTTCCCAGGTGCCTCTGGCATCCCCAGGACTGTATTTGCATCTTCAGCATCTCATTGTGGCCTCTCAAAACACCTTCAGCCCCTTCTGTTGCTTGAGAAGCTCATCCTGTGCAGTGGCCTGATGGTCCCCTGCCTTCTCCTATCCCTGGACCCCCTTCCCTGAAGCTGTCAGGTGAGCTGAGCACAGCTGGTTGTGTGTCAGAGGATGACTCTAGGCTGGTTTCTCACCCTCCCACATCAGTGATGGCCATGCTGCCTTTTTAGGCAGGGGGAAGCAATGACTGAGAGAAGCATGAGAAGTGTGGCAGGAGGCAGCTCCATCCCACTGGCTTCACCAATATCACCAGGATGTTATTGAGCAGACAAAAAGAGAAATTCAAGGTGGCTGGTTTGCTGCTGCAGCAAAGGTAGCTGTGGAAGAGAAAGTAAAATGAAAGGTTTGTCAGGATTTATGGCCCAGGAGTGCTATGGTGAAGCTTCAGGGTATATCACCAGCAGCTGAGAACAAACCAATCCATTTTTGAAAGCAGCTGCCTTTCATCTGCTGCTGTTGCAGAGGCTCTGAGCAGTGGGTGGCTTTTTTCCTCATGGTAGCTAACCAGCACAAAGTTTGGCAGTGACAAAGTTTGGGGATTTGATGAGCAAAAGAGGCATTGACAGGCCGTGCCCATAATCCGCCCTTACAGGTAACCCCAGAAAGCAAGAAAAATTCATCTTTGAGGATCTGCTGTAGGTTCTCATGCTCATTTTTCATGTACCTTTGTGTGGGGCTGGCAGTGGGTCAGGGGAGAGGCAGGGGCACAACAGGCCCTTGTTCTGCCACAGACCTGGAATGGCAGCCAGGCTGAAATGGAGACCTGAGGGGCGATACAGATGTGCAAGGTATCCTCCTGTGCCTGCAGGCATCCTCTACCCACTCAGCCTGTCACCTGCATCATCCCCAAATCAGGTTTGCTTCAAAATCATGAACGTCTTGAAAATGTCCACCGTTTTCTTCTGAAAACAAATGTGCTTGACTTTTCTTTATCAAAACTTGTAGCACCTCTCCAAATCCTTACGCTGACAGTGCCCCTGTGAGTCGGTCAGAGTTAGTGCATTTGTTTGCTGGTGCGGCGTGGGCTGGCTCTGCCCGGACAGACCTGTTCTGTTCGCTTGTGTCAGGTGGTTACGGGCTGAAACTGCTCTGAATATGTCGTGTCGGTAAGGGTCTCACAGTCCGAGGGGACAGCTGAAGCTGTCGGTGGTGATTTTACCAGGGAGCCCCATCCCAGCTGCTCAGCGCTGGTACCAGCCCAGAGTGACTCCAGCTCCCCTGTCTGCCCCCGCTGCCGGAGGAGCTGACTCACCGGCTCTGCATGCTCCGAGTCTGGAGCTGTGATCAACTCAGTGCCGAGAAAAGACACCCTTCCTGTTTGTAATGACATCCAGTTGCAAACAATGTCCTGACTTTGTTTTTCTGTTCGGGGCAGTCCCTGAAATCTTCCCTTCGGTGTCCCAGCACAGCCCGTACAGCCAGCGCTGTGCCACGCCTGCCAGGGAGAGGAGCTATTCTTTTGTTGGATGTCTGTGGTGCTTGCTGAGAAAGCGATGAAACAGTTAAATTGTTTCTTTAATAATCAGAAAGCACCGTGTAAGTCGTTGTTATTACTAGTTAGACATCCTTGCGTGCTGGGGACATCGTGAAGATGCAGGAAGAGGTGGCTGAGACACACAGACGGGCTCTGTCTGGCTCCTGTGTGGACCCAGCAGTTAATTCATGGATTTAAATGTTTACATGACCAGCTGCTCTCTATGATTAAAGGCAGCAAATTAAGTAATGCCAAAGGGGATTATCATCTGCAGCAAAGTCCCTTGATTTGATAAGGAAGATGCTAATACAGAGCACTGATGGCTCTGAACTCACTGTTCAGTGGCCAGGATATGTTGAGCTGGAGGACTGGGTCTGTCTAGGAATCTTCCATGGGTTCCTTCTCCTGTGCCTGGTGGCAGGTGCTTGCAGCTGCAGGGCAGCCCAGTGTGTCTTTAGGAGTGTAGGACTGTGCAGCCATGTAAGTGCCCAAGAAGGGAGCTGGTGGTTGTGTTTGAGCTGGACGCTGGCAGGCTTTCTGCACAATAGGCATGGAACAACAACAGTCAAGCACCATCACTGCTCTGGATCGTCTGCCAGGCAGACAGGACACATATGGGTGCCCCCTGGCTCCGGTGAGGGTGTCCCAGGCTCAGTGTCAGAGGTCTGGCATCGTCTGCAGTGGGGTGGCAAAGAGGTGTGGTCTGTAGAGCAGCCGGCACTGGTGGCTTCTTTGTGCCTCCAGGAAATGTAGCCAGCAAGGAGCCCTGTGGCTGCTGCCAGAGTGCCACCAGGTAGCCCTGTCCCTACAGGGCCACCAAAGGAGCTGGGCTCCCTCAGGAGCACCACACCTGGTGGCAATGTCAGAGCTGCCGTGGGCATGAGGAGATGCAGCAGGGAGGGAAGGGGCTTTGCAGGAAGGGAGGGTGAAATGCCAGCCGGGAGTCATGACACGCTCCAGCGCTGCCGGCGCTTTGTCTCAGCCATTAACCCCTCTGCAGCTGCGGGGCACAGAGCACGGGAAACGCGGCCCGGGATGCAAAACGGAGAGGGGGCCCAGGGAATTTCTCAGGCTGGTGGTAGCAGGAGATTTTTTTGTGTGTGTGTGACCCAGGAATGCCACTCATCTTTGTATGAAGGGAGATTTCTCATTCAAATGGACCATCAGTCCGTGTGAGCCCGGTGCTTGCCCTTGGTGTGCTGCCTGTGCTTCTCTTCTGGTGGGGACACCGTGCTTCAGGGTTTTGGTGCATTCCCTTGTCCCATGCCAGAGTGGCCTTGTGCTCTCAGCCCTTAGTTTTGCTGCTGGTTTTCCCCATCTGCTCTCAGCACTGCCTGGCTGGAGCTGCTCCAGGCACTTCCTTAAACTTGCAGCAATGTGCAATTCACAAAACAAAAATGTGCTGGGCCCCCTGTTCTGTCAGCACACCAGGACTGGGGTGCCAGTCATGGCACCTTCCCATGGTACTACCCAGCTCTGCCACCCACTTTCCATAAATTGTGGGCATGTTACTGCCTCCTACTTGTCTCTTAACAGTTCCTAATTTGCAGAGTGTCATTGACGCCTTTATTTGTTTATTTTTTTTAATTAAAACACTTGGATGGTGACAGGTGCTGAGGAAGAGTCCAAGTACAATTCAAACCTGGGTAAGCAGGCTGCAAACAAAACCACTGTGAGATAAATAGATGTGCCTGGGAATTTTATTGTGAGCTGTCTGACAGTGCCTGATGTAATGTAATTTTCTGTGTTCTGTCTCGGCAATAAAAACTTCACAGTGTCTGATATGACTCCATTTAGCTTTAATGTTGTCTGAGTTATGCCATTACAAAAATGTGGCTTGTATAATCGAGTTTGAATTCTAAATGCTTGTTTTTTGAAGTGGGAGACAAAAATTAATAGAAGGCAAGGGGAAAATGTGAGGTTCAGAAGCATTAATATTTGCTCATATGTTCCATGTTGGTCTGGAGCATCCCCAGTGCCTAGGTTGTGCCTGCTGGCTGATGTAAAACCAGCATGATGTTCTCTTCTGGGTTTTGAAACATAGCCTTTTGCAGTCTTTCTGCAGATCAGGAATAGCTCTCTTGGAGGTGAAGCAGGAAAGTGTGCTATTAAAAGACAGTATAATTGAGCAAAAAGAGATTGAAAACTGATGGAAGGCCCAAGGTCTCATGTCTTTTCAGATCCCTGGAGGAATCAAGGAGAAATTGTTTATCACAATTTCTATGTTCTTTTTTTGAAATTTCTGATCCAAAACCTCTAAAAGAGCAGACACCTGTCATCCCCAGTTATGCTCTTTTCTTCTTGGATTCCAAAGCATTCCAACTGCTATTAAGAGATGTTCATAAGCCTTACTTTACCTCTGTGGAGGTGTATCTTTATTGGGATTTTGCAATGTGCCCTTATTGCAGAGAGTCTTATTAATTCTGGTCCTCCAAATACACAGGAATGGAGCACCCATGGCAGTGTTTGTCAGGGTTGGTGCTGGACCACATCCCATGCAGCCAGACAGAGCCAGCAAGGACTCATTAGGAAACTTGGTCTTAGACACTGGTAATGACATCGTGGCGTGACACAGCAGCAGATGTTCACCAGCAGCTGCAAGCTGAAGACTCTGCTCTTCATTTTTTTGGTGTCAGATTGGAAAAGGATCATTGGCAATATTTGTAGTCTGGGGATTTTCTTTCTCACATTAGCACTATTGCTTTGCTGATGGTTTTTGGCTGGGGCAGTGAATGGGGCTACTTTGATTTGCTTTGTTTTCTTCTTTGGATTGGAGAGTGTCAGTGTCTAGCAACAGAGAATTGGGGAACTCATGCCCTGTGTGTAGCATATTGTTTCAAGGATGCTCTGGCATGAAAGACTGCAGAGTTTCTCTCTCTTTTCTTAGTCAATTATACAGCTGGACTGTGACTCTCCATGCAGACTTGGAGATAAGCCCTGCAGGCTCCAGAGAGGGGTTTCTGGGAGGGACTCAGATAGAATTGAGCTTCTCTGGTGGATTTGTTGTTTCAGTGTGCATGACGTGAGATGCGTGGGATAGGGAGGAGACTGATGCCACATGGGAGCAGTAAGCCTGGAGAGGTGCATTGGTCCCATCACTGATACACTGATAACAAATATTCAGCACTGACCTACTTGAAATGGAGGAGCAAGGGCTGAAAGGGAAAGGTGTACAGTGGTCCTTCAGTACTGCTGTCTACACAGAGACAGCAGAGGAATAGCTCTTGTTGTTTTCCCAGTGGAAAATGGCCTGGATATGGGGATACTTGGCACTGTCCTTCCTTGAGGGGTGCAAGGAATCTTATCAGGATCCTGTCAGGACATTACAGTCCCAGAACCATCCTGTCAGCAGAGATAGGGGTGTTCTGTGCAGGGCTGAACTCATCAGAGATCCATGCCACGGTGATCTTGAGTGTTCTGAGCAGCCACAGTGGTTTGGAGAGAAGCAAAAATGCCTGCTGTTTGAGGAAGCATAGGATGGGTCACACACAGCTCCACAGCCTCTGGTTCCCTGGGACTTTTGTCTCTTGAGGAGAACTGTCTTTGGGTCTCAGAGGTGCAGTGGCTGATAGTGATTCCCTTGTGCATAGGGAAGAAAGGTGCTTCCTGCAAGCTCCTGGGAACTCAGAGACATAACCTATACCCCCTCTCCTTAATTAGACTGCTAATCTCACTGCTGGGCAGCTCTTCCTTTTGGTGGGGTGACTGTGGCTGTGGATGTAGCTGAAAGGGGTATGCTATTTCTCAGCATCTGTATTATAAATTTTAATGGCATTTTTGGTGACTTCTGAGCTGTCTTGTAGCACTATTCATTTATATAATTATGTAATGCCTCAGCCACATATCTGAGGGTGAAGAGTAAACCACCTCTGAACTATCAAACACTATAAAAACCTAGCAAGTGGAAAAGCCATATGTCCATGTAATACAAAGATTGTGTGCTCGACAAAACCAGACGGGGAGAGGAAACCGAGAGTGATGCTTGCCTCAAAGCACACCATATTGCTTTTTGCCTATATGGACAATTCCTGCTTCTTAAGATGTAACCAGATTAACCTTGCTATTATTGTCTGCCAGGGTGCTGAGTCAGTTGTGTTCCTATGTCTGTGAAAATGTCAGCTATGGGGAACAGGAAGGGCATGGGTTTCTGCAGTGGTTGGCGTCCTCAGATTAGCTGAGTTTGAGTGCTGGGGGGCAGCTGTGGGAATTCTTGCCTACAGTTTCCCAATGCATCTGTTGTAGCTATGAGGAATCTCCTCCATCTGTGCAATTTTACTTACTACTACTTTAACTCTGACTTCTTGAGATTTTCCCTGTCCTCCTTCCAATCTCCTGTCTCAAATCTCTGGTTCCCTCTTCTCTGCATTTTGCTTCAATGAGTTTCCTGCTGGGTAAAATACACATCCTCCTCTTCCTTCCCATTCCCTCCCTTCTCCCACTGTTGGCAGTTTTCCAGTATAGCAACCTTGACCTTATCTCCAATTCCTTCCATTTCCTCCTCTTCAGCTGAGACTATCGGTGAACTCTGCCCATTTTCCTCTCCTCCATCCTCCAAAGGCTGGCCTTGCATCCTGCTGGCTATGTATCCTGCTGGATATGTTGTCACTTCTTTCCTTGCTGACTGCAGTCCCCTCAGTTGTGGCCTCCTTTATGTGTGCCTCTGTGCAGGAAGCTGATAGGAGTTTGGCTGGAGCTTTTTTTCTTTTGTGAATTGCACTGAAATCGGTGGGAATGAAGCACCGACCCCTTTAAAAAACGCCGACTCTTTGTGTGTCCGGAAAGAGCTTCCCTAAGGGTGCAGCTGCACAAGAAGCACTGACTGCAGTGATGAATACTGACCCACCCTTAGCCCTGTGTGCATTTTTACTGGTTGCATCCCATAGCTGCAAAGAGCGGGGATGTTGGTGAGATCCTTGCTTGCTCCTCCACTTTCTTCACATGTGTATTTGACCTTTTGTAGCAGCAGCCTGGCGGGGTGGGGAGGTCTCTGTGGCCTGGAGCAGTGGGACAGTGGCGTGGCCATGTGGTGCTCTCAGCATTGCTGATGATGGCACTCAGCAGTTTCGACATCTCTTTCTATTGGCTGGGGCTTTTGGCTTCCAAGCTAAAGGATCAAGGATCATGCCTGTTTTAGAAATTAAGTAATCTGTCACTTAGACTTTGACTGCAAGTTTTGGGTCTATCTCTTTTGTTGCATTTCTCATTCTTTAAAATTATTTTTCCCTTCTTCAGTCAAATTCTCTACCTGTGTTCAGGGGCCACTCAGTTGACTGCCCTTGTCTGAGAGGGAAGGTGACCCTTGGAATGTTTTTTGTGTGATATGATATATCCAGTGTATCACTGTGTTTGCAAGAATGCTTTTATCTTGTCAGTATGGTGATTGGTTAAGTGTGATCAAGCTCTTCAGAAAACATTTCTCTCTAATAATTTTTGTTTCATTTGTATTCTGTAATAATTTTGAGAGTGATTGCGATCATGGAAGTGCTTTGTAGCTCATTAGTGACTTCAGTTATGTGAAGAGAAGTTGCTGCTGTCTTTCATATGGGAGACCTCGTGATCTACTCTAGTTTGGCAGGATACTGTATTTAAAATGTTGTCAGCAGAAATATCCAGCAGAATTCTTTTTAACTTTGTCATATTACTCTCAAATCCAAAGAAATACTGAATGTTAGACTTTTGCTTGGCATTTCCTGTGTTAGTTCTGAAGAGGGCCATGGGAGAAGATCCATATGAAGTATGACCACAGACTCCCAAATATTCTTCTTTCAGTTGTCATGAACCTGGTCATTTATAGAAAGAAAGCATCTTTCATGATGAAACCAGAGTAATAATGCTTGCATTGGTGTCTCTGACCTCTGTGGGAAGCTGGTTCTGGAAGGACTCTGTTGCATTTACCAGCCCTGTGAGAAATTTGTACCCATTTTGCAGTTGTGAGTCGCAGCTGTAGGCTGGCTGGATCCAGTCCCTAGTGCTCCCTCCCCAGCCTCTGTCTTTCCTGTCTGATGCTATGGATGGGGTGGCTGAGGATGTGTCCCCAGGTGGCCACAGCTCCAGCAAGCTGTAACTCTCTGCCACTAGGTCCAGAACTATGCCCATCCTGAGAGTGCCTCTGCTTTTTCAGTCTGTTGAATAACCTTGGAGATTTATTGCAGGGTTAGTAAGTCCAACTTTCCTTTTTCTGAGATGCCACCCCCTCTCCGAAGGAAGTTGGTGTATCACCTGCAAGTCAGTTCATGAAGGTTGCTATTAGGAGTAAATGGCTGTTGGTCATGGCATGATTAGGCAGAGATCAGGGCCAGGGCTTGAAGGGCTCCATGCCTTTTTGTCTGTAGCCTAATGGATTAGCCCATCTTTTCCTTTAATACAGGCACATGAATGCTTTTATGAGTCAAAAGGCCCTACAACTTAAAACATTTGGAGGAATGAGAGCTAAGAAAGTGCCCCTCCATTGGTTCTGCTTTACTGTAGAAGTGGTGAGGCACTGGCACAGGTTGCCCACAGAAGTTGTGGATGCTTCATCCCTGGCAGTGTTCAAGGCCAGGCTGCACAGGGCTGTAACCTGATTTAGTGGAATGTTCCCTGCCCATGGCAGGGGGTTCAAACAAGAGGATCTTTAGGGTCCCATCCAACTCAAACCATTCCGTGTTTCTATTATTCTATGATTCTTCTGGCACAACTAACTTGCTGGCCCTGGCACGAAGGCAAAGTGAGGAGACAAAGCATAAAACATGCAGTGTTTTGAAACGCAGAAAAGACCTGAATGGAGTGCCTCGTGTGTTGTGCGTGAAAGCATTCCTGTGATGGTGCTACATGCCGCTCTGCCATCCTAATTTGCTTTCAGAGGCCCCCAAGTATAATAATTCTTTGTGTTTCCTAAAGGATGTAAAGACTAAATACAAGTTTGGTCAATGATTTCATTGTTGATTTTTCCCGGAGTTACAAAGCAATGTGAAAATATTAGGGACAGGCAGGGTGCATCTCACTGAATAAAGATATTGTGTCTCTCATAATTCAAGCTGCATGCCTGTAGAAAAAGGAAAGCCCTATGAAAAATGCTTACAAGGCCGGTTGGACAGTAGAAATCTTTTGTAAAAATGTCATTTCGGCTCTCTCCCAATGGAATCCTTCATGCAGGAGGACTGGCCAGCATTTTGGAAACAAACCCAGCCAACATTAGGTTTGGACATCTGCTTGTTTTAAGGTTGCTTTCACAATTTTCTCTGTAGCTGAAGATCAGTACTTGATGTCTATGTGAAAACGCTGCCAGAGAAGCAATGAAGTTATGCCAACTGTTTCTTTCATGAACACAGCTTCTTAGAAATTACCGTTTTGTGCTGGAAAATCATCTTGTTTGCATTGCTCCCATGTCTAGAAGCATGAGTACTGTTTGATCTTGTCCTTGTAGAAAGCTATCCTAAATGAACAAAAAGTGTTTCTTGAATCAATTTAGATTTACACAGCAGTGATCTCTTGCCTGAACACATCTAGACTGGCTGGTGGTACTTAAATGGTGTCAAATCAAGTGACTTGGGAGGAAGGGATAGTGGTGTCTTTTGTCTTTGAAACATGGTTAAGGGGATTGGATTTGAGACAAGCTAGTGGTCAAATTTTCTGCATATTTTCTTGCTTAAATCACCCAAAGGGGAACTAACACATATCTTATTTGATTTCCACAGGGACCAGCTCGCATGACATCTGATCTTGCATCTTCTCCTGCAGCAGGGTATGTCCCTGTGAGTCAGAAGCCAGAGGCTGTGGTGCATGCTATGAAGGTAAGGAAAGGCTGTGTGGGGCACTGAGGTGTCCTGTGTTGCACCTGAATGGCAGAGCTGGGCATTTGCTCTTCTTGTGGAAACAACTGAACACAGAAAGTTAATATGCAGGCAGGATATAGGTAACCAGCACCTGTGTCAGAATGAATAAGTATTGCTTAAAATAGTTGCAGAGCTAAGCAAGATTATGCACAGCTTTTTGGGGGGGGTTGGAAACCTCCAATAAAAGCTGCTGATGCTGGAGGTGTTGGTTACCCTTTGTGTTCATCAGTCCTGTGTAAACTGGGTCGCTGGGGTGACAGTGACTGAATGATGTTTCAAAAAGGGACATGAAAATTTCCTCATATATTTTGTTATTGAAAATCTTGCCGCAACCTTGTTTTATTTTATGAAAATATACAACAAGCAGTGGCATCCTACCCATGTAGGATGTACATCATCAGTAGGGATTAAAGTCAGGACCACTGACAATGGGACCATGGGAGACTGGTAAGTGAGTTAAAGGAGAAAACTTGCACCATGATTTCACAGCAGCTTTCAGGTTCTAGTGACCATCCATTAGCAGAAAAAGTGTAATTCCCCAGTGTTTAACCCTTTAACCAGTTAAGCAAGATACTTCTGAGTATCTAAGAGACATAGAAGCACAAGTCCTGTATAAGGTGCCATAGGGATGACTGGAAAGTCTCCTAACTAAATTAGTCTTTGGTTGAAATATAATGATTTATAGATTTGGATTTGCTGAAGCTGAAGAATTTTGTATAGGGTTAAAAAGATTAGAACAACTCAAAGGAGGATTCTTGGATGGCTGCTCTGGAGCTCAGATCTCTATGGTCACAGCTGGAAAAAGGTCCAGCAGTGGCATCACTAGCTTGGATGATCTTAGACCTGGAGACAGATGCTTACAAAGCTCTTTGCTTTGTACCTTTCCACATCTGACAGATAAATAAATGGCACAGAGGTTGCTCATGGTTATGATTCAAAAATTCTCTAAATGTTCTAATTTTTAGTGTTTCTATCTTAGTGTATCATGTCTGTCCAAGGTCTCTTGGCTCCAGGACAGATGTGGTGGTGGTGGTGGTAAATAAAACCAATAAATGTCAGGAGAAGCAGTAATGTGGCTGGCAAGGATATTGGTTCCACTGGGCAGTTGCCAGATCCCAGGAAGATATTGAATGCCACTATTTCTCAAGCAGTTGTTAAAGGCAAGACAAGTTTGGTTTGATTTGGATCTAATTTGAATTTAAATTATAAATGATCCTTCAAATTGAAAATCTTGATTTTTTAGCTTTCTTGAGAGTTTATACATCCATATTGTGTAACTCCTATTGATTGATTGTATAACTTAATAAGATAAGGATATGCAGCATGGTCAAGGATTAAGAAATAACTTTAGTACAGCTTTTGCTTGTTCCCAAAGGAGCTGACACACAAGTGGCAGTTTACTTGCTGCCATGTATTTGTCCTGTGTTTTCCAACAAGTTTCTTCTTTGCTTGTTGTGAATGGCTCTGTGCTATCAGAATGCTCCATCCTGTACTATGCTGCAATGTGCTTGTGGGTGACATTTCTCCTGTGTGTGTATACATATATATATATATATACTTATATACAGATGGATCTGCTAAACTGTTGCCTTGCAGAATATTGCAAACTCATGCGAACCTTTGTTTTTCTGTCACTTTGTACTGATTTGGCTTTGGTTGCATTTAATCATCCAAGTCCTGATGCAGTCCAAACTACTGCTGTTGTTTTTTACTTCCCAAACTGTGGAGTTCATACCTTTCTCCTCCTGCTCTTCATTGCATTTGGTGAGGTGGTGGTGAGGGAGAGTATTAAACAGACTTGGTAGTGTTTTTAAATTTCAAGATCAAATACTTATAAATTGATTATTATCATCTTCTGGGGAGTAATTAGTTTCCTATTTGCTTTTGGAATCGCAGGACTGAATTTCTCACTAAGGGCAAGAAACATAAATGGTTTTAATATTTGGCTTGATAAGCTTATGAGAAGGATTGAAAATTAATGAGGAAGATTCTTGGAAACTGGAAATTAGGTTTGGAAAGTCTGGTGGAATTTTTCATTTAGAGGAATTGAAAGGAAGTTGGATGACTGGTTGTTTGCACATATTAGTAATCCCTCTGCTTCAGAGCTTTGTGGATTCCTAGGAAGGGCTAGAAGAAATTCAGAAGAAATTCTCCTTTGCAATTTCATAGTTTGGCTGGTGAGGTGCATTTGTCTGTCTCTAAAACCCTGGAAACTGCCATGGCCTGAGTCAGGAAGAAGGTGACATAGCAGTCACATCTCATGGGGCATAAATGATCTCACATGATGTGTTCTGCTCACTCATTTGAGGTTAAAAATATTCTCACATTTGAAGTGGGGAGGAAAATCTCCTGTAGGTCAGTGTGGCATGGAGGGTTGAGAAGGTGTCTATTTTCCCATTCTGTGGCCCATTTCCAAGAATCATCTGGAAATTGAAAGACTGAGGAAACTGGTCATGGTCTCAATCTCTCCTTTTCCCTTGTGGCACAGTGAAATAGTTAGTAGTGTTGGTCTCCTGTTGCAGACCTTTTTCAGCCATGTCATGGTGTAGCATATGCAGCAGGTCTTATTTGCACCCTGCAGAACTGGGTAGCTTTTCCAGTGCCAGCCCCTGCATGTGGGAAGCTGGATGGAGCTGCTACCTTAGACCCTCACCTCCTGTGATACACATCATGACTCTCTCTTGAGAAGAGAGCAGCTTACAAATGAGCCTTTGGCTATATCACAACAGACACTGGAAAAAGCCCTTCTTGGTTGGAAAATGAAGTCCTTATGGATCAGCAGGCCAGCTCCTTACTGTAAGAAAAGGCAGGAGAAATTGCAGGGCTATGAAGATGATCAAGGGAATGGAGCACCTCTCCTGTGAAGAAAGGCTGAGGGTGCTGAGGTTGTTCAGCCTGGAAAAGGCTCCAGAGGCACCTTATAGCACCTTCCAGTCCTGTAGGAGGGCTCATTAAAAAGAGGGAGAGGGACTTTTACGTCACATAGTGATGGGACAAGAGCAATGGCTTTAAGCTAAGAGAGGGCAGGTTTGGATCAGATGTTGGGAAGGAATTCTTTCCTGTGAGGGTGGTGAGGCACTGGAACAGGTTGCCCAGAGAAGCTGTGGATGTGGAAGCTGTGGAAGTGTTCAAGGCCAGGCTGGATGGGGCTCTGAGCAACCTGCTCTACTGAATGGCACCCATGCCAAACCATTCTATTATTCCATGATCCTATGTGGTTGGCTCCACTTGTCTTGTGGAACACTTGCATGCAAGCCTGTCCACAAGTGATGAGGCTGCAAGGATGTGACTCTATGCCCAAGCAAAAGTCACTGAGGGACTGTCCCTTCTACATGGATCTTCAGGGCTTCCTTGTCTGCATCCACACATGCAATATCCCCTAGGCCTTTTTTTTTTTTTTTTTTTTCCCTTGGGATTTTCTACCAGTTGAAGTCTATCTATGTGGCTGAAGTGCTGCCTGCAATTTAGCAGAAGTTCTTCCTTGAGCATGTTTAGGATTTTCTTTATTTTTCCTTCTGAAATAGTTTTGTTTGTTTGCACCTACTAAATAGGGAGCAAGATGACAGGTTGGCACTCCTAACAGCTGTTTTTGCTAACAAGAATAAGAGGTACATATGCTACGGCTCAGTATCTCACTGAACATCAAAGCACTTTTCTGAGGAACTGAGCAAACCTGCTAAAGACGTGGGGAGGTGATGAGGAGACAAATGTAAAAAAATGACATTTAGCCTACAACCCAGCTGCCCCCACAGCAGCAGCCTGGACCCCTTCCATGCACACAGAGCTATCAAGCAGGTGATCATCACTCCCACTAATTATGGATAAGACAGGATTTGGCCTTCTAAAACTAGGGGAAAATCCTAGCAGAGCACAGGACTGTTCCCTTGCTAAAGCAGGATATTTCCCAGTGTTGTGTCCAGCTGACTTTGAAGCGACAAAATTAGTGAGGTTTGCACAATTTGGAAAGTATCCCTCAATCCCAGTGTGCTTTGTGTTGCAGAAATGAATACCTCAAATTTCAGCTTCCCTTCCAAAACTTTACTACTGGCATTCAGACTCTTTAGTGGTGTGGAGTTTTTTAATTGAATATTTGTTTTTAAAATATGTTTGGCCATATGGGGTCAGTACTGCAAGGCAGAAGGGATGTGGTGGACTGGGTAACTTTGAGGTCACACTGCCTTGCTCACAGACATCAGTGTGGTCTCAAAGAACACTTGAGGTGTTCCTCAGTTTATGTATCAGTAGGGGAAAAGCCAGACAAGCCAGCATGCCTACCGAGAGCAAGGTGAAAGCTGTTTTGGGGAAGTGACATCCCTGTGCAGAAGAGCAGAATTTCCCAGCCCAGCCCTGTCCTCCTGCATGTGGAATAGCCCCATGGCCAAGTGGAGCAAGCTGCTCTCACTGGAATTTTACCCAGGGAGATCACAAAGGGCTGCTGTGTCAACAAAGGACCAAGTGCTGTCAGTGCAGCTTGATGAAAAGCAAAAAAGAGGGGATAGCATGAGCCACCTTGAGCCTGCGGTATGTTTGTCTGTTTTCTTTAGGTTCCTGGGTTGAGAGATGGCAGAAATCACAGAAGGACATTCCCCAGTTTCTTAGACCCACACTGAATGCACAGTCCTTGAACTTTAGCTGATCCATAGATAGCTGATGTGAAGGCATCTCCGTATTCCCCAGTGGTGTAACTGGAGGAACATTAACCTGGTCCTTCTAAACAGCTGAGGAGGCATCTGGCAGGATCTGAGAATAGCTGGGGCTGGGTCAGCACTAAGAAAAGGCCTTCCTGTCTTTCTTCAGAAGGTTATTTCACTCTTCAGAATGTATTTTCTTCCAACATGCCTTTCCTGGATAGTCTGTTGCATTTTATTGCTATGAATCCCATTTTCCCATACCCAAGATGCTAACACATCTTTACAAAGTGCCTAGCCAGACATGGGTTGAGCCTGGGAAGCAGGATGATTTCCAGAGTAAATGAGATTCAGAAATTAAATACAAACATAAACTTCCATCTGATCATCTTTCAGCTCCAGCTCCAGCTGCCTGGTTAACACTTTGAAAAGACATTTCCACTAAAAGAAATATGCTGTGCCACCTTTGCACATCTCCTGGACTAGGGAATGTGGGTTTAGTTTAAGCACAAGTTGTAGAAAAACAGTTTATTTAAGTCCACTGAGACTCTTGTGCCTGCAAGATGGATGGCTGTTGAAAGCAGGGGCTGGGGCTGATGTGATCTTTAACTAAGCTACCCCATGGTTTCCTTGACACTTGCCCTGTGGACACAGCTGATGTTTAGCTGCCATCCAGGCAGCCCTGGTGCTCCATGCCAGGATATGATCCTGCAGGCTGCTGGCTTTGCAGCCAGCATCGGAAGCACACGGGCTCCAGACAAGCAAGTTCAATGTGCAAGTCCAGCTGGATCAATAATTAATTCCCTCCTCTTTTAGCAGAAAATAGATGCTCTCTTTGTCAGCACATACATGCTTTTTTGCATCCCTCTTGCCCTTCCTCTCTTAGAATGGATGTGGATAATTCCTATCTGTGCAAAGACTGGTCCCAAATAGACTATAGGCCCTAGGAAGATGACCTATTTTTGTTTGTAACTCATTTGGAGTACAGCAGGATTGCTGTGCCGAAGCAGACCTGGGGATAATCTTCCCTAGTGTCCCATTTCATGGAGCAGTCAGTGCTGTATATACCTCAGCAAAGGCTGAAACCCATCTTAGCACAGCATCTGGCTCTGTACCTCCTTGAGATGTGTAGGAATATTTATTTATACAACTACACCTGTTGTACACCTTCATACATGTGTGGGTACATTGTGCTGAATGAGACCATGTGCTGTTTTGGTGATGTTGGGTGGTTGCAGGATCTCTGACCCTGCACACTGAGCTGACCACATGGCTCAGCAGTGGTGAAGCCCTGGGTGAGGTGTGTAAATCAGCACAGAGGCCACAGTAAAACCTGGAGGCTCCTGTGCTGTGCTGTGCCCACCTTGTGCAATGTGCCTGTCTGGAGGAACTGTCGGAATGCATGTGGGTGTGCATGTGGGTATCCCTTGGTCAGTGTTTGCAGGAAATGAAGGTTGCCTTTAGCCCCAGGCAGTCTCCTTTCTGTGAGCAAGGGACAAGCTGGCCATAGCTGGGCACTTTCTCCCTGAAGGAGCTCTGTGGGGGTGGCCAGGAGAGTGGGATGTGGCAGGCCAGGGCTGGCTCCCACTTGAGCTGCTCTAGAGATTCGGGGTGTGGGCAGCACACTCTGAGGGACGTGTGGGACTACCAGCAGCCTTCCTGCTGGAAGAGATGCACCTCTGGGCACAAGCAACCTGCTGGCAGTTGTCCCCAGGACTGTGGCAGCAGCCACACCATGCAGGTGGTGGGACAGAGGCAGGACATGGCTGGGGGACAGGAAGGATAGAGGTGCCCAGCTTGATGTCATGGTTGTCTTTGCTTGTCTTGGGGTTTTGTGAATCCTGCCAATTTAAATACTTGTTAATGATGTTCTTAGGGACACAATTATTTGAGGATCATAATGGTTTTGTAATATTGTTTTTTTGTAGGTCCTTGAGGTCCATGAAAATTTGGACAGGCAAATGCAAGACAATTATGAAGAAGACCTAAGTGAAAAGGAGAAGGCAATTGTTCGTGAAATGTGCAATGTAAGAACCCGTCCCAGCAACTCTTGGGGTTCCTTTTGGGGTCTTTTGTTAGAAGTATGGAAGAACAGGGATCTGCTGCATGTGAGGATTATGAGGTCCACAGGCACAAGGGAAGAGTGGAGGCTCTGCTGACCACTATTTTGGGTGATCTTGAGTGCCTTGTTCACTGCACAGAGCAGCCTTTGCTCAGTAGATAGTTTCCACTTTGCTGCCTTCCTGGCTGTGGAGTAGCTTGTGTAGCTAACTAGAGATGTGCAAGGGGCTCTCCCTGACTAGGAGAGCCCTGTTAGCAATTGATTCCACCTTTGCCCTTAAGGACTCGGTTTGGGCTAAGCAACAATTGCTTGCCATGCTTTAAAGCTGTACAGCTTGAATGGGTTTGAGCCTAAACCACATGGTAACGTCAGAGGGAGGATCTTGCCTGGAGTCATTGAACAGAATCATGGCATATGGGGTGCTGTTAACAGTGCTGTTTTGGGCAACCACAGTGAACTGAGCTGGCCACATCCTTTATGGTGAGCTCTGCTCTGTGGTGTCTGCTGTCAGGGCATTGCCTCCAGCCTCAAGGCACTTTGGCCACACTCTGCCTTTGAACAAAGAGTTTGAGATTTCTGCTGGAACACATCCTGAGCTGCCTGTCACCTGCAGTTGGGGATGTGCTGTTCAATTGCCCAGAGTAGGGAGGAGGATGCTTATGAGCCTTCTTTTTTTGAAGTCCACATAAGAGGTTGGCCCAGGTGGCACCATTTAGTGCCTTCCAGCAGTTGAGAGGGGCCTAATGCTCTGTTTAAATTCTGAAACCCACTTTAACCTAAAAAGAGGATGTGAACACAAGCGCAGCTTGCAGAGCTAAATCACTGTGACCATCCTTGGCAAGGGCTGAGGCACTTCACTTTGGTTCCTGGATCTCTATCAGCAAAGCCAAGACCAGAGTAAATGAAGGCCTGCTTTGTAGGATATTTCGTCTGCTTAATTTCCCAGTCCCTTGTAGGTATGCTGGGGGAAACATAAAATACTGTAACTTCCTCCTCCCAAACTGACTCATCTCTATTTGTCTATCATCAGCTGTTTTCTCTTTAAATATTCATTTCATGTAGATTCAAGGCAGCTATAAAGTTTTTTTGCAGTTTATTTTTTATTTAAATAGTGGCCCTAGAGTGATAAAATGTATGTTTTCAGAAAGTCATATATATATAATTTTAATCATTATCTTTTTCATTATCTTTTCTGTTCATGGTAGCATCTTTTCTGAAGCATGGCAGGGTTGACCTACCATTGAACTTATGTTCCAAATCTAGTGTATTTGTTTTATACTATTACCCCGGGCAAAAATGGTTCCAGTTTCAAGAGGAACTAATTAGAAAAATGCATCAATGGTTTTTTCCCCCTTGGAAACTGGTGCAGAGATGCCATCCAGTGTCCCTGCCGAGAACTGCAGCCCAGCTCTAGGAAAGGGGTGGTTTTGGCTTTCAGACTGAAATTAAAAAAATATTGCTACTCCTCAGTGGCTTTGTTGTTTGGACTTTTTTTTTTTTTTTTTAATTCCTGTCTTTCTCTCTCCAAACCCTTTATTTTTCTCTTGTAGGTTGTCTGGCGGAAGCTGGGTGATGCTGCGAGCTCCAAACCCTCCATCAGGCAACATCTGTCAGGAAACCAGTTCAAGGGTCCCTTGTAGGAACACCATCCTGGCAACTGGAAGTGATGGATTCTGTGAAGACTAAAGAGGCAGAGCTCAGTGTTTCTAGCTGCCTGTTCTTCAGGAGTTGGGGTTGAGTTTTTTCAGGGTTTCCTATTTTCTTTTTTTTTTCTTTTTTTTTTTTTTTTTTTTAAAAATAGTGTAAATATGGCAGCTAAAAGCCTGATTTGCAGGCTGTGGTGCTCTGGAACTACTGTTCACCGGGTAACCATCCAATAATGCCAGACTTGCATAATTTTTATTGTAGTTCAAACCTGCTTTGTTGTAATGGTCTGTTTGTAGAATTAACTAACTCAAGAGAATTTCTAAGAGGAACAAGAAGAACCCTTAACCTGTGGAGAAGTCACCGTTTGTATTGCTCCTGTCCACCCGCTTGTCAGTGATTCATAGCCAGGTTAGTGGCTCCAGGTAGCCAAGGAAAATGAAATTCAAATTCATTGGCTTACTGCCTGCCAAGTTCATGAGCTACTAGCACTTTTTTTGGAGGTCCTTATTTTGAAGAATGACATGCAACTGTTTTCACAAGGCTCTGTGTAGAATACTGAGTGGCAAGCTAAAAACACTTGTACTGCCCTACATTGTATGGTGGTACTCATCACACAAGCATACATAAAGACTTAAGACTCTGTATCAGGTTTTAATGAACAATTTTTCATGATCAAATGACACAAGATTTCTGCAGTCCTAATGTGAATGAAGTCACTTATCCACACAACAGTATTCCCTACAAAAAGGCAACACTTTTCTTGTAAAGCTTTCACTATGAAATAATTCAGCAGAAAGTGCTATCCTGACAGTGCTTATGGCTTTCGCAGGATCTTCAAAAGCACCTCATCTTTCACATAAGGAAGATTTGGGTGGGTTTTTTTAATGTTCTTGCTGGATCCCTCACCTATACTGGTTCCTGTGTAAGGTAACCAAACAACAACCTTGCAGAGCTGAATAAAAACTCCATAAACACAAGCTGTCAGGTGAGACTACTTCCTGCCATTCAAGCTTTATTTTTGTTAATGAACCAAAACAAGTGGGTTTTTCCTTCTTCAAATGGTTGTATATAAAATAATGGGACTTACATTTTGCTATTGTGGAGTAGCTGCCTGTGTAGTTGTAAGAATTTGACTCCCTCCTTTTCCAAGTTGTCACAGCAGCTGTCCCTGTATTTCATTAGATGTTCTTTCCCAATCGTCCAAGGAAGCGGGGCTTCGTTATTAGAACTCATTGGTGTAAAATAACTTTAAAGACAGGCATGTGAAAAGATCAAAGCCTCCTCTTCAAAAGTTGTATCGATTTTAGTGATTAGTTGGAGGATGTAATGACCTCAAACACCATTACTTTCTTTTTGTTCTCTACAAGAATCAGTCACAGTTAGAGACAGTTGTATTAGCTGGACAGGTTCTTCCTCTAAATTAATTTGTTCTACCTGTTGAGTTCTTGACTTGTGGTACTGTATTACATGAAGCACTGATACAATACCAAGGAACTCATGTGGCAGCTAATGAAAGGTAATTGGTCCTGTGGTGTACAATAAACTATAGCTGCCTGGCTGAAGAATTTGCAGTGTCAGAGCCAAAACCTGTAACCAGTAAAAAAATAGAGAAGGAATACAACTAAAATACACAATAATCAGTGAGAGTAAGTACCACTTCATTATTCACTGCAGAAATAGAAATATAACAGTTGAGTAGGTTATTTAAAAATAACCAACCAAGAACCACCCCCAAAACACAAGTGCAAACTCTCACTCACACACCCACCAGTAGATTATTTCTTACTACTCCTCAGTCAGTGAACACGGAGCTAGATAGCTCTCAGTCTAGCAGTATTTACATCCCATGGAGACTGGAAAAATCCATTCTAGAGTCTGTCTTCTTTAAGCATCTTTAGAGGATTCTGGATTTCCTCCTCTTTGCTTTTTAATTTGACCTCCAGTTTCTAGTCACCATTGGTGATTACTTGTCTTCCTCCTGTACAATTTATACATTGATATTTCTGTACCAGAAAAGGTGATGTAAAGCAGAGCATCATTATTCCTTAACATCTAAGGTCAAACTGAAGGTTACTTTATCTGCTTGAAAGCCCATTTTAACTTTGGTGGCATCTGATTGTGGGATTAAGCAGAGTTCAAGCATATTTGAAACAAGGTTGATTTATGTCAGTGAATTTTAACTAAAGCAACACAAATGTTGCCAGCACTTGGAGAGAGTTAACTGTGTTCATGACATGCTTGCTATTTAAGGGGTATATGAAGCTATTAGCAAGTCATCTCAAGACGAGCCACACTCATCAGATTACTAGTCTCACCACTATGTAATTCCCACTCAAACATTCCCTGCTCTCAAATCTCTCTCAAAATCTATTCAATGACTTCAAGCAAAGCTTGTTTTGTTCCACCTGCAGACCTCACCTGAAAGGGAAACAGTGCTGCAATTGAGGTCAATTAGCCCTGCAAATCCTGAAGAGCCAGTTTATAGAGTAGCCAGCAGTTCAGCTGAACAAACTTCATACTCTAGGGTACTGCCCTTTTAAGATTTTATTTATCATCTTCAATGAAGTAAGATATGCATCACTGATTTTGCAGAAGAACGTGAGTGCTGTACCTTGGGGTGTTACTGTTTAGGGGTTTTTAGTCTTGCCAATCGTCATACTTAGCTCCATTTGAGCTATAAAACATATTCCTGGGGTAAAATGATGCTCAATGACTTTACAGGATGACTTGGGTGCTGAGTTTTCAGCTGTCTAAACAGGTATTTTATATGCATATTTAAATTTACTTACCTATACGCTCAGTATTCAGTGAAACTACCTTAGGAGCTTTGTACATTAAGTTGGAGAGGAGCATCCCTTGAAATAGTGACCATTAAATTCATATATTTGGGACAATAGCCCAAGATAATTTCCTCAAGATTGAAACCCTGGGTTCTGCAATCCTCTGGCAGAGAAAGCATCCACTGTTTACAAATGGACTTTGCTTGCTTAAGGAAAGTAAAATCACATCCTTGACTTTTGTTGGAGTGACTGGAGTAAGCAGCATCTCCCTAACAGTTCCTGAAATGCTGCAGTGTAACCAGCTTCAGTTGGCTCTTTGCACCTTGGTAAGACTGCTGAGCACAACCTTGTTTTAGAATGGCACATTTTTATCCAAATATTAGATATTAAATGAAATCAGTGTTAAAGTGACCTTTTATCTTTCTAGAAACTGGGGGGGAAGAGTACTACTGATCTTTTTCAAAGTGCATGACTGTAAAGTGATAAAATTGTATATTTTTCATAATGTGGGGAAAGTCTATTTGTGCTGCTTTAGAAATCAGTTTAAAATTTGATTTCTGTTAAACCTGTGATCTTACAGCCCTGCTATATTTTCTGTATATGATTTACAAAGAACTGGAAAAGTTAGCACCTGCTGTTGTGTATATAGCAAAATTCTTTAGACCACAGCACGCATTTTTACCTATTATTGAACCACTCTGGCTTTTTTGGGGAAGGAAAGTAATAGTACAGGTTTTTTTTGATAATGTGTGTAAAACATTAATTTGAAATATTTTAGTAAAAATGAAGTAAGAGATTGATTGTGATAGTGTATACTTCTAGCTGAATAAAATAAAATACATTCTTTTTAAATAAACTGATGAGTAAGATTTGGGAGACCACTGCTGAAACACCTTGGAGTAAGTATCTTGGAGTAACCATAGTTATGACCTCTGAACTAATATGAAAAACCTGCAAATCCACTAAATTCAGAACCAATTTTATTTGGGTAGAGTGAACAAAGTAGTCCCATTTATAACTATGATGTACATCACAGTAGGCTGTTACATTCAGACTTTCACACTTAGAAAATATATATATTATGTACAGGAATTTGCAAATAGGTGTAAACATACAATATTTTAAGATACCAGTACATTCCAAACCAAAACTATCAGCAAGGCAAACACCTCAAAATTATTCCAGTCAGCTAGCATTCAGAATCTCTCTTAAATAAAGCAGCTTTTAATGCTTGACATCATGTTGTTTTACTTACTATTAAAAATGAAGCTTTTTATTATAGATCAAATATCATAGTATCTGGCTATTTTGATACTTAAAAATAGGCACTGATTTCTAGAAGGAAATTTTCTTCTTACTGATATAATTGAGCCAATATGGCTGGTTTTGCTAGTACAAAGTAATCCAGTGCTGGAATAAGTCAAGACAATTTAAACTTAAGTCAAATGTATAAAGTTAGAATAGGTACTGCAAAGCTGATTAAAATCTAGAAGCCTATATAACTCACCATAAACCATACTGCAAACAGATCAGCTAAATTTTCATTTCATCTCATTTCTTCATCTAAATTATACAGATTACCCTCCTCTTCATCTTTACAATGTAGGTTTTGGCTATCTACTCCTGCCTAATCAACTTAAAGGTATATCGTGCAAATCACCTCATGCTATCTCATCCAAGTAGCACGTCCAAGTCCTGCTACAGGTGGCATACCAGGTGGTGGAATTGGAGGTGGTACAGGTGGCTGTCCACCTGGGGGAACAGTAGGAGGGGGGTAACTAGCTGGTGGCATTCCCAACCCTGGAGGCGGATGAGGTGGTACTGCATGAGTTGGAGGCAGTCTTGGAGGTGGGAAATTAGGGTTGTATGTAGGCGGAGGAGGATATCCAGGAGTAGGAGGTGGAATATTGGGTGGGGGGAAAGAAGCAGGGGGAGGAGGTGGAACTGGTGGTGGAGGGTTGGGAGGGTAGACATGAGGATGATATGGTAGATGAGCTGGTGGTCCGTAGGCCGGTGGTAAAGCTCCGTATGTTGGTCCTTCTGTTTTCATCATTGACTGCAGACTTTGATAACCCTCCCCTGACATGTAAGAATTTGTAGTAGACATCCCTGTCATATAACTGGTGGGGGGCGGGGGTGGGGGACGATGTGGCAGAGGTGGAGGTTGATGTACTGGGGCAGGATGAGCAGGGGGAGGAATCTGGACCTTTGGCATATCTACTGAGTCCACGGTAGTAGATTGCTCTGGTTCTCCCATTGAGACTGCTGTTGTCAAAGGAGGCTTACGCTCTGGAAAAGAAAATTTGATTTACTTTTTTGAAGGATACTGGCAAGAACAGCTTCTGAATACTCCATATTTTCCCTCCAGTTAAACTGGCAAAAGTGAGCTCAATTCTCTTAAGTCTCTGAATGCCATATGGCATCCAGTCAGACCGTCTCAGGTCTCTAAAAACCAACTAAGCTGCCTAGCAAAGCTTCAGGGTCAGCTTTTCCCTTTAATTTTTTGAATTTAACTTTTTTTCTAGAAGTTAAATTCATCTTTCTTATTCCTATTTTTTAATAATTTAAATATTGTTGTACAATCAGCAGAATTAACAGACTGGATGGATGGAATCACAACTAGTGGATTTAAAAAGTCACAGGATTCACAGTACCAAAAATCTTTCATTCAGAGTTTCTACCTTCTTTAGTCCAGGCCTCCTTGCTACCTCTTTGGTAGTCCAGGAGGTGGCCTGGGATTACTCTCTGCACTTCACCTGCCTCCCATATTGGAAAACATTTGAGAACACAGGCCAAAGTCTCAAGTCTTTAACACTCAGCTCTAAACCTGTTTACCAAAGAAAAAAAGAAGAAAACCAAAGGGTAAGTAAAAAGGACATGAAATCTGATCATCTTCGTCCCACTGATTAATTTCAGGGAACTCAGTACCTGGCACTCTGGAGAAGTTCACAAAAAGGTCAACATTTTACAAAATTATACTTAACCACTTCTGGAAAGAACATGCTTTAAGCTGTCTTCTCTTTAAATAAAAATTGTTTGTTTTCCCCTCTTAATGCAGACATTATAAAATAAGTAATATCACTAGGATGACTAACCTAATAGTAACCTCTCTGTATGGTCAGAGATTATAAAAACAACCACAAAAAACCCCAAGAGATACGTTGACATTCATCTTGCTTGTATATATAAGCACCTACAACATTGCTCAGTATGAAAAGCTATTTAGAAACATAGGGCAGTCATTTCTAGTGGCATACTACACTGTCATTGTTAAACAGAATTTGAGATAAATCCTCCTCCTAGTTCACTTGGTCAAGATGCATTCTTGGTGTTCACCTGACTTTTCCACTCTCTTTTCACACAGAGCTGCCCTTTATTTTGATAATGTTTCAGTGCTTTACATCCTTGTATAAACGAAGAGGAAAATTTTTCATGCAACAAGGGAAATAAATCCATTACCTGCCTAAGTAGAGTTTTAGCAGCAAAACTCCCCCCTAGGAAAGCCACATAATGACATCACACAAGGTGGGTATGCTGGCTGTAGTACTCATGATTTCAGTGACTTCTAGCTCCTAAATTGTAGCAGGCAATAACTTCCTCATTTGCTCATTTTCAGAGCCACTTTGGATGCAAGACGTGCATTCAAGATTTAGTAACTGAAGGAGCATGGTATTTAGAAAAACTTCATTCTTAATTAGAACAAATGAGAAAAATTGTCCTACTGCATTTCAGGGCACTGCTTTGCTCTCTTCTAGTTCCCTGTTAGAAGCTGTTATCCTACAGTTACATTATGGACCATGGTCTGTGAAATATTTATTCACAGACCATATTCACATGTCATATTTAAGGGTCACTGGAAGACAGCTAATGCATCAAGGTGCTCAAAGCACATTTTTACAACAGTACAGTTTATTCTGCAAACATATGGCGTGTGTGCAGTACTAATGTTCCCTGGCAGACAGAAGTCCTCTTTTGAGGTACAGCAAGGAAAGTATCCCCCTTATTGTTTGGAAGTTGCACACCTGCAGAATTCCTGTCTGACAGATCTAACATGGAAAACTTCTATAGAACAGCTGAAAGCTGCTCTAATAATCTAACATGGCATCTACCATCCTTTTGAGATCAAGAAGTGCCTTTCAGCCTGCTATTAACAGTTAGTTTTAGTCTTCCAGGCCTTTAACTGCTGCAGCTTTATTTTATCTTTATCCACCTCGTAAAGTCTTGTTTCCATCATAAGTTTTTAACTTCTGTCTGGGAAAGCCTGTGCTACTACAATGAAATTCCCTCTAGAGCTTATCAACCTTGTACTTTTACTTGCCAAGCTGATTAATCAAGGAAAAAAAACCCTGCCCCACACCATTACCTACCACCACTTGAATGAAAAGCAAGGAAGTTAACAAGAAGAAAAAATGTGTTTAAGGAAATAAAAGCTTACCTGGAGGTGGATGTGCAGGAGGTATTGGTGGATGTGAAGTTTCAATTTTAGGAATTTTAGATGGTGGCGGTGGTTCTAAAAAACATTTGTCAGTTTGTGATTAGTTATTGCTCTGCAATATTTTCCAAATTCCAACTCTGGTCTCATGCTAATGATTATCACATCACATCACATTAAACTATGCTAAAGTACTGTGGAAATCCTATTTACTAGATATGTTTAATAAAACTAAAATCAACATTTAATGACATAGTCACTTCAAGGCCTCACAGTTTGCTGAGGAATTACTCCCAAATGATGCATGGAGTTAATATACGTTGAGAGTTGACTAGTTTAGCAAGATTCCTACTGAATAGACTCTAGTAAGGGACTCTTTGGGCACAGTTATACTAAAATCATTTCAAGTTTTGTAGTTAGGAACATTTTAAAAACAGTTATACTATATATTTAAGGTACATTATCAGGATCAAAATAATTTAGAACTGCCAAGCCTGTAGGCAAACAAGCTAAGTGCATGTCAGCAAATTAATTATTCTGGTTTAAGCAGTGAAATGGAAGTAACATGAATAGAATATTAATATTTACCTGCTGCCTTTGTTTCTTCTTTTGGAGATACAGCCTGTTTCAAAAAAAGAAAAAAGAGATAAAAATAAGACCATGGCAGTCAGTCTCTTCTCCAAGGTTTCAAGTGACAGGACAAGAATCGGCCTCAAGTTGTGCCAAGGGAGATTTAGATTGGATATGAGGTAAAATTTCTCCATGGAAAGGGTGGTCAGGAATTCAAACAGGCTACCCACAGAAGTGGTTCAATAACCATCCCTGTAGGTATTCAAAAGATGTGTAGATGTGACACTTGGGGACATGGTTTAGTGGTGGACTTGACAGTGCTGCGTTAATGATCTTTAAGATCTTTTCCAACCTAAATGCTTCTATAGTTTCCTATGAAAAATGCAAGACAAGCACTGAACAAAGTCAAATCACACTGGGAAACCCCAGCTTAACTAGCAGGATGAAAAGACTGGAAAAATAGCAGGTATTTTATATGCAGCATTTCCTGCTGTTCCCATTGTTGAGTATTACATCTCGTTTAGTGTATTTATCATCCACTGCACATACGTCATGGTCCAGTTCACTGCTCACTGAGCTGAAAACAAGTGGCTTGGCCTCTGTTCCTGGTTCTGCTTTGACCTGTCACTCAACCTTTGCCAAAATCACTTCAGACTCTGATGCTTTATTTACCAGGACGAGAGGGCAGTGAAAGTGTTGCACAGCATAAAACATTTCAGAAACCTTCAGATGGAAAGCATTGTATAAAATCCAAATGTTATGCCAGGAAAAAAAATGCAAGCACACTGAACAAAACCCACAAACCTTCACATCATCCTTCCAATCACAATTTTCTGGTTGGGTTTTTTCTTGTTTCACTGGTTGTTGTTTTGTTGTAGTTTTTTTAAACAACCACAGATAGAGGAATAAATAAATCTTCCCAAATTACACAGTCCCACTGAGATAACTACTTGATGGTTTCTGAGAAAAGCAGAGAACTTAACCGATACTTTAAGTACAACTATATTTAGAATGAATGGTGAAGGTCAGAGGGATAAGTACATAGCTTCTCTCTTTTCAATGAATTTTTTTAAGGGATTGTTTATCTCTAGTAGATTTACCTGCATGAACTATTCCTCTGTTTCCTTCATTTCACTTTTCACAGCAAGAATGGACATACACTTCAATCCAGCTTGAAGAGCACTTTTCCTTAATTCTGATTATTCTCAAAATTTTTGCTGTCTTATTTTTGCCTGCTTGAGGCAACCTTATTCTTATATTCCTTTGATAGTAATTTCAATTTTCCAGACACGTTCCAGCTGCTCTCCTCCTTAAGGACAATCTTTATCTTACCATTTCAAACACACATACTTTTTCTTAGGGACTCTCATGGACTCATCTGCTGCCTTTATTTTACTTGGATGGTCTTTTCTTGACTTTCTAGCACTAAATTCCATGCCTGTAAAACTGCATCAGCTCTCTCTGCACTTTCAAATAGAAGCAAATCACTACTTGTTGGATCTTTTCCAAAAAAAAAATCATTCATTTTGTGAAATCAGTTGATCACTTCAGGTGACAAGCAACTCAATTACTGTGCATCTGTTAAAATGGATCAATATTCAAAAAACAACATCAAGGTACACCATTACAGTATAACAAGAAACTAGAGCAAAATAACCCATGACAGAAAAATCAAGTAGCAATTTAAAATGCATTTATGCTAAAGTAAAAAAGAAAAGAATCAAGCAGCAACAATTCTCTAATAATGGCAGCCGCTAAAATAGAGATGAGCATGGTCATTCTACTGCACTGTAGTTTGTACTGCCCCAGCTAGAACACCTCAGGGTCATAATAAATAATAATAAATTATCAACATTATCTACTGTCATGCTGATGGGTATTAAATACCTTCAGCTGAATCCATACAATGGGACTATTCCTTCACTGCTGTTTCTATGAGCAGTAAAATTGTTCCCCCTAACAATTTCTAGTTTCATGAAAATTAAACTAAATACTATGAAAATACAATTAACATCTAATGATTCACCAGTATATTTTTAGTGAAATCAACTGAAAATTTGAGTGCTCTTCACCACTAGAGATGTTGAGGACGTGCAGATGCTTTTGACATTTGATATGGGTCTATAAGTCATAGGCCATAGGCTGCTTGAAAGCATCTTGACTCAGTAGAAGGTAATGGGAGTTATATGAGTTCATGTAAATTGAAAATCTGGCCTCCAGGAACAAAGTGTATTTCTGTTCTGCACAAATCAAAGGAGAAGTCATGCAAAGCCCTATTTATAGAAGCAGGCAAAGATTTTAAGTAAGGTTTACGGTACATCTAACTCAGGAACATTTTAGAAGCACCAAGTAAACCTTTCAAACACCACACATCTTGTTCTCCCAGACTGCTCTCTGGATGAAGAACAATTTTGGATCACCACATTTACTTTTCTCAAATTCATGCTGCTTGAGTTGTATTCCTACAAAACTCCTTTGAGAGCAAACTTACCCTTTGCTTTTTATTTGTTGTGGCTGCTTACAGTGTATCTACTATTTTTTTCCTTGACTACTAGGTGATGGACTTCAAACTAATTTCAGGAAAGTAAAGTTTCACTGATGGCTTGACCAGAGGTGACTGTTCAAGAACCACAGATACTATTCATGCTAAAACAAAACTTTTTTCCACTAGATACTTCATTAACATATGGTATGGGGCAAAATCAGTAGCACTGTAATGGTAGATCCTTTACATGAACGAACAAGCATTCATAACAACTGAGATGGCACACATAGGAAAACCAAAAATTGTTACTAACAGTTTCTGATGTGCCAAACCGTCCCAGGCATTTTTTTTTGGAAGAAAAATAGTACGAGATCCTAGAGGTCTGACAACTCAAGCAGAATTTGTGCTGATGGCATAAAATGTATGAGAAGACACACATAATACCTATAAAGAACACTCACACTTTTCAAGCTAATTAATAATACTATCACCTTCCTATCCTGAACAATGCTAAAGTTCAGTGCAACAATTGAAAATTCCATGTAGGTCTTTTCCTCTAGTAAGCTCTATCCTGTACAAGATCAAGGTTTCACAGACTTACATTTCTGGTTTTTTTTGGGAGCCTGCCATCAGGAAGATGCAGCACTCTTCCAATTCCATTTCATTGCAATATTTGCTGCTTGCTCCTAGTCTTTGGTTTGGTTCTTTTAGTTTGTTGTTTTGGGGGTTTTTTCCCCCTGATGTCTGTTCTCTAGTTTGGGCATGTATTAATTACAAGTTAGAGCAAAAGTTATAACAAAATTCACATCGTAAATGGACTTGTTCCAAAGACTGGACTTCTGAAAAGACTCCTCTTACTAAGAATACATGGAAGAAGACTTGGGAACAATTTTTTTCAACTTACAAGTGAAAAACAAACAAACAAACAAAACAGAAGTATAGATTAAAATCTGGAAGCTTCACTTGAACTTGATGGCTGTTGAAAAGTGCTCAGAGTACTTGTGACATTATCCAACTACTAATGTATCTTCTTATTTTCAATTATGATGTGATATTATGGACAAAGTGAGGTTATAAAGTATGATTTATAGGCTGCTACTGTTAAAGGATTATTTAAAAGACTTTTTTTCCCAAGAATTTTGACATAGCTTTAGAAGTCACTATTCTCTTAATATTAGTAATCAAAGAATCAAATAATGTCTTCATCAGCATTGTGCACATCTCTACATTCAGGACAGGCACAAGAAACCCTCCCTAAATTAAACCTGCTTAATAAAGAAAACAATGTAGTTTGATAGCCCAGAACCACAACACTGAGAACCTGAACAGCTCATGTTGACTTAAGAGCCTCTCCACAGCTTTTGGATCAAGTGGAATAAAAATGGCTCAAGTGGAATAAAAAATTCATATGCCAGAACTGTAAAGGCTGTTCTGCATTAACAAAGTTGCCACATAACCAAGGAAAATCAAGTACATAAAATTAATGACAAGGCTCTTTCTTAAAGCAAACACAAGTCTGCTGCACATTAAATCAAATGGGCATCAGATCAGCCTGAAAATAAAGTGCAAGTTAAAGATCAACTTACTGCTGGTCTTTTAATCTGTCTAGGAGGACTTGACTGGGGAGAGGGCTTTTTAGATTGCTGTGCTTGTGTTTGCTGCTGCTGCTGCTGTTGCTGTGCTGACTGCTGTGACTCTTTTTGCTGCTGTGTCTGGGACTGCTCTGAACTCTGGGATTGCTGTGCCTGCTGTACCGTAGGTGCCTGGGGTGTAGACTGAAGAGATGGTGGCTGCTGCAACTGATGAGGAGTATGATGAGGCATTTGCTGTTTTCCCTGTGAGTATAGATCCAGGATCTGATGACAGATATCTTAATAATAAAGAAAGAAAATTCCAAAGTATTACAACTTTATAATGTACAAGTGTATATTTAACACAATTATCAACTCTGATTTTTACTAGACATCAACTTTGGAAAAATTTATTGCAAATATTACTCGTCATTATAATGAATAAAATAACTTTTTAAAAACAGATTAATTTTCAACTTCTACTTGCATTTCTGACTTTCTTCTGCCTATCCTGAGCAATATGTACATGTATATGCACACTCCTCAGAAGAAGAACACAGTATCTTGGTAATAATACACTGTATGCCATTACTGTGTGCCTGGAGGGCAGGGTAACCACGCTTACAGGACAGTAATACAGCAGGAAAGCCAGCGGAAGAAGCCTATATGTTAAAGCATGCATGTCTAGTTAGGCCAGTCAAAAAAGTTTTAGGAATTTAAGCAAAGGACTAGTGCTAAATTCTTCTTCCAACACATGTTAGGAACTAAAGGTCCCCCCATATCTGTTAATCATTCATGGTATATCACAAAATCCCCTCTATCCTAGCATAATTTGGCCAAAGACACCAATTATCAATGGGAAAACCACCAGAAATCAGGCTCCATTAGTTCCAGTGTTTGTAGAACCACTTATTTAAAATGGGGAGTAGATACTCATTAAAAGAATAGAAAACATACCATGACAATTCAGGCTAATTAGATGTGTTATAAACTAAGCAAATTGTAAAGCAAACATTGAACGAAAGACTAATCATGGTGATTAAATATACTTCTAAGCTAAGCCAGTTCAATTTAAAACCCAATTAAGGCATAGCATGTATGACCTGAATCACATACTAGACACAAGATTATTTTGACTGAAACTTAGATAAAAAACTATTTGCATTTAATTATGACCAAGGCCACAGAGTTACAAGAAATATTGTGGGAAATGGTTTTCATACCTTCCAAAACATCAACAGGAACATCTTGGACAAACTGCTCCCACCATCGTCTGTACATTGGTTTGGATGTCCATTCCTGTATTTCAAACTTACACAAACGGCCTGCTAAGTACATAACTGCAACAGCTATGATCTCAGGCTCCCACTGCAGGGACAGCGTAGTGCAGAGACTGCAACAGGAAATAAACCAGAACAAAACATAACCCTGGAGATTACCTGATTGTCCAAGTGCACTTTAATGTACAGCAGCTATAATTAACAGGGTATAAAATCCCACCACAATTCCAACTTCTCAGGCAATTTTATTTAAGAGCCTTGTTAAACAAAAGAGTTTAAAAATGAAACTATTTCTGGACTATTGCTGTCATGAAATAAGGTCTCAAATCAGATTTTAGAGCTTTCACGTGTTTGTCAGTAAAATGTAAACAAATACTAAAAAAACCCCCAAACCCCACAGAACAGCCAACATGAACTTGTAAAGCAACTTGTCAAGCACAGCACAAGTATTAGATCAATATATAAAAGGTTATTTCTTGAATAGCCTTACATAGCTGTTACAGCTAATGCTAAAGTAATTGATGTTATTGGTATTATTGATATTAACTAAGTTTATCATAATCAGTTCCTATTTCCTGATATCAATTTTAAATTATGAATTATTTTTTCTCTCTTTTCTCCATAGATTCTGTAACATATAATCTGCTTACAGAATTTTAAATCCAGCCAGCCAGCTGAATTTCCATGAATTTACTGTGGCTGTATAAGAACAGAACCCCCTATTCTAAAGGCCTGTAGTGCAAAGCACAGAATTATTTTCCCAAGATCCTACAAAGTAAACTTCTAATATGGTAATATGATGCTTATTAAGTAAGCATAATATAGCCTCTTCAGAACAGACATAATTATTATGCATGATTTGAAACAACCCCTCCAACTTCATGCAAGTGTTTTCCTGAAATGCATTTGAATTGTTGGATTTTTGAAAAAATATTAAACACTATCTAATTCCAAGTACAATAATGTCCAAACTTTGATGGATAAATTACAGTAGTTTGACAGACTTAACAGTGACAGTCATGCCACGATTTTGTTCTACCTGTATGATCATCACTTGCAAGACTGACAGCAGCTGAAGTAAACATCTCTTGAGAACCAAATTAATTTTGGTCAAATTAATTTGGAGAGTTTAGGTGGTATCTACAGAATCTGAACCCAGAGAGGGCTAATTCAAATCAAGCATATGATTAAAAATGCACCTCTGTTTTTATGATGTTCTACTACTACAGACATGACTGAAAGCTATGTATTCACAATTTCTGGACAGTCAAACCACTTACACATTTTCTTAAGGGTTTGCTACAGAAACAGAAAGTAATATTTAAGTCCTTAACGAATCAACTTGCCCAGCTCTGTAGAATCCTCCTGAATAAGACTGAAGTGTGTCAAGTTGTTCTGTTTTTTTTTTCAATACCTCATGAGAAGTGCTTTTACATATAGTCCCATTAATTGATGTGATTCTTACAAGTTCATTATTCAAGAAACTGTAAATCCAGTCTAAAAACCGTATTCCTCAGTGAATTTAATGACTACTTCACTATTAACAAAATATCACATTAAAAATACATTGATGAGCGTGATGGAATCAAGAAGTGGCTTTGTTTTGTTAGAATGTGCCACATGTTACAAATTTGGCAAGAAGCCAGTTAGTATCCTGGAGATTTAGAATTTGGTTTGGCCCTTTCCAACAGCAAGTTTCTTTTTAATGCAGCACTAAATTAGTACTACAACATTGCAGAGGTCTTACTGGCCTACTTTATATCCATTCCAGATTCTGTGCTAAATGGAACAATCAAGGTAAGGATGGAAAGAAAAACTGAGAAACATGACCAAGGAAACATGTAACAAGCAGGAAAAAAAATTCCAATATTTGTCAAAAAAATATCCAGTGCCAGAACAAAGTAAGCAACAGTAACTATTTCACTTTCAGAATGTTTCCTAGGTGTATCTTACCTGTCATTGACAAATGTCCATGCCATTTGAACCAGTTTTTGAATTTTATTTTTGTCTCCTGAAAAAAACGGATCAGAAAAACAATTGGGACATAAAATGAGGAGGGACAAACAGTTGAAAATAGAAAATTCTTTCACTGTTAATACATTAAGTTCTGGAAATCAATAACAGGCATCACTTGCTTACCCTGCAATATCTTACCTTTGAGTTGTTTGGCATACTTGAGAAGAAATTGGTATGGATGTTCCACTTGCAAATCAAACTTTATTGTTTGTAGTAAGATTCTTTCAAGTACCATCACTTCTTCCTATAGAGAGTTACAAGGTAACCACAGTATTATTCCTTTCATTCAAAAAAATACTTTATACTAGTACAGAACATGACTACACGGCACCTCCAGGCAGCCATGTTTATCTCTAAGGAGAACAGAAAGCTCTCCAACTTATAATTTTAAACTCAGATACCTTTTCTCCACATTTATTTGAGTGAGGACAGGGGATGTGGTGTTTAAACTCCCTGTTCCTCTGCAGAAGAATGAACTGACCTGGACACAGCATGAAGTTGCCAGATACAAAATCACAACAAAAATATAAGCTCTACCACATTCCACTCAGAAGTTTCAAGTCCTTCAGCTATTTAAAATAAGCAAATTTTAAGAGAAGAATAGTTTTGCTAAGTCAATACTGTAAACAAGAAACTTCTCAATACTTTTGAGATCTAGTTCTCTTATTTAAGAGTCACTAATTACTTCCTAAAATCCCATTCAGATGATTTATGATTTATGTCTTGGTAACATTTCTTTATCTGGCTGAAATTACTCAAACCTCCTCTAATTTGCAAAATAATATAGAATTTACATAAAATAAAATGCAAACTTTTAATGAAAACCATTATTCCAGTAAGTTCCCAAAGATATTTGTATTAGGAAGAATATTTTCATAGCTACCAATCACATTACCCAGAAGAGCCATAAATGCATGCTGAACATCTGATTTAATTTACAACAACTGAAAATCAGTCAATGCTCTATTGAATGTGTGTCACTTTACTACACCACAACAGAATGAAATCAATTTCAACATAAGTATTTTTACCTTTGGGTCATCTCCAAACTGCCCAAACTGTACATCATTTAGCAAGCTACGAGCTGTTTTAATTATGTCTTTACATTTCTTGGGTGTTTCTTCAACCTTTCCTGCTAGGAAGAGACAGCAGGCTCCAGTCACCTAAAAAAAGGCAAGTGCTTTCAAAAAGTGGTCTGCAAGTAGATATGCAATACAGTGTGGCATTACAAAAGCACTGTCAGATTCCATTAACAGTTCTGTAGAAGTCTCACAGGCAAGATTTAATGAGCATACCAATTTCTAATTTTAATATAGTGTTAAACTTTTATTTTCTTGAAGAAAAATACAGAATTTGGAGGACTGTCTATTTTATACAACTTCATTTCAAGGTCAGAAACTCAAAGCACAATTTGTCCCGGTTCAATGTTGTCTGTCAAGCAGTTTTAAAACTGCATTACACTTCTTTTTTTCTTTCACCTAATACAGAAGTGCCAGCACTACAGCTGCTACTCCTAAAGAACAATATCAGCAAGTCATAACTGCAATGTCAATACATTTCTGAGCATAAACAGAAATGTGTAAACGGGCAAGAACAACGAATTTTAAGTGGTAATAATTAAAAGACAAAATGCTAATTTTCCATCTTTCTGTAGTGAACAGCAGGAGTAGTACCTACGTAGTACCTAATCACCATTTCAAATAGTCCTTGCCCAATGAAATCATTAAATTAAGTCATCGATATTCTAAATACTTACATATCTTGGGAACTGTTTGAAGGAATGAAACATATAAAACCGGTGGAAATAAATTATTCCAGTTGCTAGAGTGTCATAATGTCTGTGGTGCAGATTAAGGACTTTCAAGCAGCACATAAAACAAATTTAAAACCAAACATGCACAATGGATTCTGCTTTATCAAGTACTTCAAGTAATTAGATGCTGAATGACCAGTTAGAAAACACTGCAAGTAAAACAGGAGTTTTAGGGGGAAAAAAAAAAGCCACAAAAGCCCTTAAAGCTGGGTAAATACTATGATCAGGCCCAAATACAGCTGATATCTAAAGCATTTGTTGTAAATGTGCAAAGTCCTGATTGTATTTCCAAGAGGATGCACATAAAGTCATCCCTGTGTTGCACCATTCCTGCTTCAGAGGAGGTCAAACCCAGCAGTAGGTACACAAAGGAACAGAACAATTATCGCTTCACATTCAAATGCTGGCGTGGAGGAAAGTTACTATTCACACCTACAAATGCAAATAAAATCCTAACATGCTCCCTATTCTTCACTTCGAATAATGTAAAAATTTTGTTTTCACCGTGCTTTATTAAAGAAAGAACTAAGGAAATTAAAGGAAGCATAGGAATATAGGAAGCAGAAAATTTAAGTGGATGTCTGCAAGCGTGTCAGGAGAACTTACACGCAAAGTTGTAAATCCCAAACCAATGAAACAAAAAACACAGCCACTAAAGACAGAGACTGGAGAGGCAGAGGTTAGAACCCTCAAAGGCACAATCTAGAAAACTGAGGGAAAAAGGCAAAATTTGAGAAGTCAGGTAGATTCATACAATGAAACACTGAGTTTCATAACTCACGGAAGTTACTCTTAATTGGAAAGTTTGTATCATCTTACTTCCCTATGGCCAAATTGGAACCTTGTTCATCCAATGAATGGACACAAATTGTATAGGAAATGTTACATCAAAAGGCACATAAACACAAATATATTTTTGATCAACAATTAAACATCTGAACAGCTGAGCACGTCACATTTCTTGACCATTTTATTCTGAAAACTCACTATTCATAAAGACATTTCATAGCAACATGAACTTAAAGGATACAGTCCTAAACGTGTTCCCACATCGAATATGAATCTGGCCCCTTCCCTGCGGTATCGTGCCTCTGTAGCTGGATCAAGCCCTTCAAGCTGTGATGGTGTGTGTGCCAAATCTTTCTTATCCCAGTACCAGCATGGCTTTGTATGGTCCAGGTTTGCCAAGTTTACAGAAGGGCTGGAATTTTCTTTATTCTCCTTCATTTATTAAAACAGAATTGTCTTTGCTTTTTTAAATTTTCAAAAATGAAGTTTTCAGAGAGTCACTTCAGGACCTTGAAGAAAAGAAAAAGGAATTCTTTAAAAATAGAGAGAACTGTCCCCTCCAGTTCCTGCTCAAAAAGGAGTAAAGAGGAATAGTGCTTAGCCTTGCCTGATGGAAAGAACTTTTTCCTGTGCTGAAAGACAAATAATAAAGAACTTTGCCTTTATCCTCCCCATATATTGCAAATACAATCAAAGAAAATGCAATAGGTTATCCTTGCTATTACTTGTTTAATAAGGAAACTCCAAGAATACATCTCCAACAATATCTGCTATTCCTTAGTAGAACAACTTCCACCGACTTTGTCCATTGAAGTAGGAAAAAAAAAATCAGTGATGGCTGCAGAAAGATTTGAGAAGTTCGAGGGATTAGCTGACTATTGGTAACCAGGAAAGGCACTTAATTACCTGCCTCCTCCCAGGGATACCCCGAGCAGCAACCACTTAGCAGAGGCTTTGTGAAGTGATCTGTACTTGTATTACTTAAAAGAAAAAAAAAAGTATCGGTGTTCTTTCACATACCAAGATTAAGACAACCGATGTGAGTTTGTAGAGTAAGCCAGCATCTAAAATCATCCCCCAAACAAGGCAATTGAATACACTCCAAGAGTCTCCTACTTGCCAAAGCCTTTACCAGCACTTTGTGTACATATTTGCAGATCACAAACATCTACAGGCGCCTTTCTGCTGTCTTTATTTCTTTCAGGCACAAAGCTGCTCTTGCTCCAATTCAACTAACTACAGATGCTATGCACAGATTACCGCAGTCACCTGCAAAGGTTTGCATAACAGTGATTACATATGATGCAATATATTCGCTCTAAGCAGTACAGTCACTGCAAGACCCACACTTAAAACTCTTAATATCAGCTATTACTTTTCGAGACGTTTCCCTTCCGAAAACGGAAGGAAGAGCACGTAAGCGGCCACAGAACGATGCCTACAATCAGCACCTCGCTCACCTTCAAAAAGTTTCTCGTTTTCAGAATAAAGGAAACTGTCTTTGCCACACGGTGGTTTTGGAATCACCTTCACAACTCGTGGTATCGGTCACAGACAGATCTAAATTCTGTCACAAGAAAAAGTAAACGGCTACTAAAAACTGTTTCCAGAATCAACAAAAGCGCGCCAGGCCACGACCACACATTCCCATCATATTTACTAGAGAGATCCTAGTTTTTATAACTATAACAATCCTTTTTCCTTACAAGATATTTTGCTTTCAAACTTCTAAAGCGCCTAAAAAACAATTAACACTAAAAGCGCCTGAATCGACAAGATCTGCTTCTATAAAGCAGCGAAAACATTTCCGAATACGGAACCAGGAACGAAAATTATCACCCGCAAACACATTAAACGAACCATCTCAAACGTCCCAATCCAGACCTCAACGCCCGGAAATAATAAGTTTTCCCTGCCTTTTTATGCACCCCATTAACTAGAGGAAAGTTCCAGAGCTCGATCGCGGCTTTGTCATCCCTTACCTGACACGAACCCGCCGAGCGCCACTCCGCCCCGGCAGCCTCAACCCAGCCGGGAATGCTCAACTCCTCGCAGCCCCGCCTGCCCGCCCGCCCTAGACGGGGCTACCAGCGCCCGGGGAGGCACTGGCTCCCCACCCCGGCCTCCCCGCTCCTTTCCCCCCTTCCCAGGCGGCGGCTGTGGCCGGCGGGCGGCCCGAGCGGGCCCCGCGCACTCACAGGGCTCGCGGGGAGCGGGAG